>CM055266.1:10239453-10367055 GCA_029237695.1 Conchocele bisecta | reverse complement strand
GTGCCCTTCTCCTACATTCTGTCCAACAACAACATCTACGACGACTAGTACGACAACTACAACCACCACTCAACACCTCACAACACCACACCCACTACACACACTCACTACACTACACACAACACACTCACCAAACCCAGCTACCACTACGCCCACAACCACTACACCCACCACTACACCCATTACCACTACACCCACTACAACTACCACTACACCCACTACCACTACACCCACCACTACAATCCACTACCACTACACCCACCACTACACCCACTACCACTACGCCCACTACCACTACGCCAACTACCACTACACCCACCACTACACTCACCACTACACCCACTACCACTACGCCCACTACCACTACACCCACCACTACATCCACTACCACTACACCCACCACTACACCCACTACCACTACGCCCACTACCACTACGCCAACTACCACTACACCCACCACTACACTCACCACTCACCCACTACCACTACGCCCACTACCATACTACCCACCACTACATCCACTACCACTACACCCACCACTATACCCACTACCACTACGCCCACTACCACTACGCCAACTACCACTACACCCACCACTACACCCACTATAACTACACCCACTACCCCTGCTCCCACTACCACTACACCCACTACCACTACACCCACTACCGCTACTCCCACTACTACTACACCCACTACCACTACACTCACCACTACACCCACTACCACTACACCCACTACCACTACGGAAGGAAATGGTGGTGATGGATTGCATTCTGTATTCGCTTTTCCCCTGCTACTTTCCGTTATGTCGCTGTTCTTATAACCAAGAGTACAACAAAGTACAAATAGTGCAGCATAACAATTGGCGAAAGGGTCATACTAAATCACATTTGGAAAGAAGCTTCTATTCTTACTTATTGACTTACTGACGTCGAGTCCTCATAAGCTTATCTGAAACGTATTCGAGGACCTTTTATTATATTATCCAAGGCTAAAAGAAACTTTACAGTATAGAAATGGTTCAATATTTCGTGACCCAGGAAGTTTTAAAAAAAATTTTTTTAATGCTGAATCTAATCTGCAACTACTGTACCAAAGCATTAGATGGAGTGTTTAAAGAGATTGCGGTAACAATGAAAAGAATTTGGAAACTTTCCTAGTCAATATTTGTTATCCAGAGCATAAAATGGATCGCCTACAATGATCACAATGATGAATTGATCGCATTCAGTACCTAGTGTGCCCACCTCTGGCGTTGATCAATGTGTACAGTGAATGTGCACATGACCGAATGACACGTTGATGCATTGCTTCCCATTCTTCCCGAAAATCTACTTCAAGCTGTCTAACATTATCAGGTGTATTTAGTCTTGACCGAACTCTGCGTCCCAGCTCATCCAAGACATGGGATTCATGTCTGGGCTGAGAGATGGCCAGGGCATGACATTGACGTTACTACCACGTAGAAATTAGGTTGTTACACGCTGAATGGGGCCTGGCATTATCATGTTGGAAATACTGCAGTGCGTTTCTTCACAGAGAAGGCACAGATATCGGTCGCAAAATAGTGTCGCGGTACGTCACAGGATTCAGTCGTCCAATGACAACATGAAGCGGTGGTTTATGATTAGCACTTATCCTGTCCACACCATCATGCTGCCACCATCCCACCTGTTTGACTTCAACCCGAGAGCCCTGTTTCGATTCGCGTACGTAAGTCTTGCTATATTGGCAAAAGGTAGCCACAACGTTGTTCAACACAGCCCTTCGACTTTCCCGTGCTAATGTATAGTATTCAATATCAGTTGGCCCGTGTAGTATGTGTCTGTGTAGACAATATACCATTGTGATCTCTGTATGCGTTCCGTTTTATGCTCGAGATATCAATATTGACTAGGAAATTGTGTTCTCTTTACTGCAGTTTTTGAAATGAAGGGTGTTGTTTTATTTTCATTGTTTACACAAACTCTCCGATTAGACCTTGACCTGTTTTGACCTTCACATGGTTGTGGAAACACTTAGTGATTTTTTATGTCAACAAGTTTCTTCAACCTTTACTTTGTTCGTGTTTTAAGCATGCACTTCTCTGACGGTTTTTGTGATGCTTACTTTAGCACATGCCCATGATCATGTTACGGTCAAATGCCTCGGAAGGCGCGACACCGCGGAATTCTTGTTACGACTTCTGGTTAAATTTGGAAGGATGCAATTGCCAGAATCTGATTAGTCGACTTTTAAAAGCGTTAACACTTGAGGCTTCTACAATACTGTCGGGGAGCATATTCCAAACTTCAACTCCTCTGTGGCTGAATGTGTGCGGCTTACTACTCTCACGTGTTCTTTTCTTGGACAGTCTGTATTTGTTGCCTCTACTGACCGAATAGGTTGCTTGACTGAATTGATTTTGTCTACACGATCGATGTTATTTGGATGTTATTTAGAATTGTGTAGACATGTATGATGTCCGCTCTCAGTCTCCGCTATTCTAACGATCGTAATTCAAGGATTTTTAACATTTCAGAATAAGACTTGCTGAACACGTTTCCAGACATTCTCGTTGCTCCTCGTACATTTTTTATGCTAAGATATGTGAAACTTTTAAATATGATGTCCAGGTTAATATTAACTTTCGCTATTTGATTAATAATATGTTGGCGAAATTTTAACTTAGAACCGAACGTTACTCCCAAACCTATTAATGCGTCCTGGTGCCAGATGCTGAACTATTTTCAAGTCGTAATTGAAATACTAACTCCTAATGAGGAGATACCAAGTCTTAATTAGGAGATACTATCTAAGTCATAATTATGAGATGTTAACTCCTAATTAGAAGATAACTAAGTTATCTCCTAATTATGACTTAATATCTCCTAATTAGGAGATAGTATCTCATACTTCTGATAAAACTAAGTTATCTCCTAATAGGATTTAGTATCTCATAATTAGGAGATAACAATAGTTCAGCATCCCTAAATGCGTTATTTCATATAGAACTAACCACTGCATATACTTGATGATTGAAAGTATGCAGAATTATTATACTGAATTTATTACATTATCACAGCCAAAATGGCTGTGATAATGTAATACATTCAGTATAATAAAAAATCATAAATTTATCCTTAAATTGACAATTTCTCTCTCAAAGTATACTTTGCTAGATAAGTATACTTTGCAATGTTGGTGAAATAGGCTACAGTGATCCGGTGTCAGGCACCATTACAACACAAGATCACTTAACCCCAGATGTGAATCCCAGTAGGATTCACTGTGACAATATGAATGCTTAAAGATGGATTCGTTGCCAAGATACAAATTGTTCATATGTATCTGTGAAGTACTACTTGTTGTAGATGTTCTTGTTTCTACTGATTTTGCCTACATGCAGTTGTTTACATTTGTTTGTGTCGTGCCCACTTGCGGACAGTGCGATATAGTCGGCACCTTGTCGTGCGTCCGAGGATAACGTTTGTTCGTTAAAGTTTTTCGGTATGCTATCACAGCCTCAGCGGGCGTGACATGCAGGCCGTGGCCATCTAGTGGTTAATCCAATTGTACGTACTGTCAATGCTTTGTTGTATTGTAGCTGACCCTTCGGCACACATTATATACATATTATTTTATGTTTGCAAATCATGCTGTATGTTGTGTTGTATTTTCACATATGCATAAACCTATTGCTATTTAAATTATATTTTACTCGTATTAGGTACACTGTACACTTAAACAATACCTGGCTTGTATTATAATTTTAATTCCCAATTATCCATTTTAATAATCTATTTGTATATATCATTACATATACATACATGTACATACTACAGATATATATATACACACTGTTATATGTATATTTACGACTACATACATGTACATATGTTACATTGAATATACGGTGGAACCTCCCTAAACCGGACACCCTGGGAGGTCCCCAGGATGTCTGGTTTTGAGAGGCTCCATTGTAAATCAGGCATATGGGCACCGCAAAACAGGTATATGTGTTTTGCGATCATGAACAGACGTTATCAACGGTGAGAGATGACAATTGCACATACAATTAAGCAGACATAGATTGTATGGGTGTCCGGTTTACCGTAGTAAACATTTCACAAACGAAATGATCGAAAACCAAAAGTTCATTATGTTTGCAAATCATGCTGTATGTTGTGATATGTTGTGTTGTATTTTCACATATGCATAAACATATTGCTATTTAAATTATATTTTACTCGTATTAGATACACTGTACTAAACAATACCTGCCTTTCATTATAATTTTAATTCCCAATTAGCCATTTTAACCCTTAGACCGCTACACACAACAATTTTCGTCTGCTGTTGCTTTATATATAGCCTTATTTCTCAATAAAAACATGGTTTAACAGCACTTTAGAATCATTTCCAATGGAAATGATTCTAAAGTGCTGTCAAAGCATGTCAGAAATTATTCTAAAGTGCTGTCGAAGCATGTTTTTTTGTGATAAAAATTGAAAATAGAAAATATACAGAAGGCGACAAAAAACATAATATAGTGGTGTAAGAGTTAATAATCTATTTTTATTTATCATTACATATATATCCATACATGTACATACTACAGATATATATACATACTGTTATAGGCACATTTACAACTACATACATGTACATATGTTACATTGAATATACAGTGGAACCTCTCTGAACCGGACACCCTGGGAGGTACCCAGGGTGTCCGGTTTAGAGAGGTTCCATTGTAAATCAGGCATATTGGCACCGCAAAACATGTATATGTGTTTTGCGATCATGAACAAACGTTATCAATTGTGAGAGATGACAATAACACATATAATTAAGCAGATATAGATTGTATGGGTGTCCGGTTTACTGTAGTAATCATTTCACAAACGAAATGATGGAAAACCTAAAGTGTAGGAACTTTCGTGCATTAGACGCGTCCCGGTTCTCTTGGACACACAAAGATTTAAGCATATTCCATATTATACAGAGCTCCAGATAAGCATATTCCATATTATACAGAGCTCCAGATAAGCATATTCCATATTATACAGAGCTCCAGATAAGCATATTCCATATTATACAGAGCTCCAGATAAGCATATTCCATATTATACAGAGCTCCAGATAAGGTGCGTATTGGTGTATTTATTTTAGCAGAATACGCATTGATTATCAACAGTGGGAGTACATAATACTCACAGCAATGTGAAAATACACATTGATTATCAACAGTGGGAGTACACAATACTCACAGCAATGTGATATCACATTGATTATCAACAGTGGGAGTCAAAATACTCACAGCAATGTGAAAATACACATTGATTATCAACAGTGGGAGTACATAATACTCACAGCAATGTGAAAATACACATTGATTATCAACAGTGGGAGTACATAATACTCACAGCAATGTGAAAATACACATTGATTATCAACAGTGGGAGTACAAAATACTCACAGCAATGTGAAAATACACATTGATTATCAACAGTGGGAGTACATAATACTCACAGCAATGTGAAAATACACATTGATTATCAACAGTGGGAGTACATAATACTCACAGCAATGTGAAAATACACATTGATTATCAACAGTGGGAGTACAAAATACTCACAGCAATGTGAAAATACACATTGATTATCAACAGTGGGAGTACAAAATACTCACAGCAATGTGAAAATAAAATACACATTGATTATCAACAGTGGGGAGTACATATACTCACAGCAATGTGAAAATACACATTGATTATCAACAGTGGGAGTACAAAATACTCATGCAATGTGAAAATACACATTGATTATCAACAGTGGGGAGTACATAATACACACAGCAATGTGAATACACATTGATTATCACAGTGGGAGTACACAATTACTCACAGCAATGTGAAAATACACATTGATTATCAACAGTGGGAGTACTTAATACTCACAGCAATGTGAAAAATACACATTGATCAACAGTGGGAGTACAAAAATACTCACAGCAATGTGACAATACACATTGATTATCAACAGTGGGTACACAATACTCACAGCAATGTGAAATACACATTGATTATCAACAGTGGGAGTACACAATACTCACAGCAATGTGACAATACACATTGATTTATCAACAGTGGGAGTACATAATACTCACAGCAATGTGAAAAATACACATTGATTATCAACAGTGGGAGTACACAATACTCACAGCAATGTGACAATACACATTGATTATCAACAGTGGGAGTACAAAATACTCACAGCAATGTGAAAAATACACTTGATTATCAACAGTGGGAGTACTAATACACACAGCAATGTATAATACACATTGATTATCAACAGTGGGGAAGTACAAAAATACTCACGCAATGTGAAAATACACATTGATTTTTCAACGTGGGAGTACAAAAATATACTCACAGCAATGTGAAATACACATTGATTATCAACAGTGGGGAGTACATAATACTCACAGCAATGTGAAAATACGCATTGATTATCAACAGTGGGAGTACATAATACTCACAGCAATGTGAAAAATACGCATTGATTTATCAACAGTGGGAGTACATAATTACTCACAGCAATGTGAAAATACGCATTGATTATCAACAGTGGGAGTACATAATACTCACAGCAATGTGAAAATACGCATTGATTATCAACAGTGGGAGTACAATACTCACAGCAATGTGAATACACATTGATTATCAAACAGTGGGAGTACTAATACTCACAGCAATGTGAAAATACACATTGATTATCAACAGTGGGTAGTACAAAAATACTCACAGCAATGTGAAAAATACCAATTGATTATCAACAGTGAGTACACAATACTCACAGCAATGTGAAAAATACACATTGATTATCAACAGTGGGAGTACATAATATCACAGCAATGTGAAAATACACAATTGATTATCAACAGTGGGAGTACATAATACTCACAGCAATTGTGGAAAATACGCATTGATTATCAACAGTGGGAGTACATAATACTCACAGCAATGTGAAAATACACATTGATTATCAACAGTAAGAGTACATAATACTCACAGCAATGTGAAATACACATTGATTATCAACAGTGGGAGTACATAATACTCACAGCAATGTGAAAATACACATTGATTATCAACAGTGGGAGTACATAATACTCACAGCAATGTGAAATACACATTGATTATCAACAGTGGAGTACAAAATACTCACAGCAATGTGAAAATACACATTGATTATCAACAGTGGGAGTACAAAATACTCACAGCAATGTGAAAATACACATTGATTATCAACAGTGGGAGTACAAAATACTCACAGCAATGTGAAAATACACATTGATTATCAACAGTGGGAGTACAAATTACTCACAGCAATGTGAAAATACACATTGATTATCAACAGTGGGAGTACACAATACTCACAGCAATGTGACAATACACATTGATTATCAACAGTGGGAGTACACAATACTCACAGCAATGTGAAAATACACATTGATTATCAACAGTGGGAGTACACAATACTCACAGCAATGTGAAAATACACATTGATTATCAACAGTGGGAGTACATAATACTTACAACAATGTGAAAATACACATTGATTATCAACAGTGGGAGTACAAAATACTCACAGCAATGTGAAAATACACATTGATTATCAACAGTGGGAGTACATAATACTCACAGCAATGTGAAAATACACATTGATTATCAACAGTGGGAGTACATAATACACACAGCAATGTGAAAATACACATTGATTATCAACAGTGGGAGTACAAAATACTCACAGCAATGTGAAAATACACATTGATTATCAACAGTGGGAGTACAAAATATCACAGCAATGTGAAAAAATTACACATTGATTATCAAACAGTGGGAGTACAAAATACTCACAGCAATGTGAAAATACACATTGATTATCAACAGTGGGAGTAACTAATACTCACAGCATGTGAAAATACACATTGATTATCAACAGTGGGAGTACACAATACTCACAGCAATGTGAAAATACGCATTGATTATCAACAGTGGGAGTACACAATACTCACAGCAATGTGAAAATACACATTGATTATCAACAGTGGGAGTACATAATACTCACAGCAATGTGAAAATACACATTGATTATCAACAGTGGGAGTACAAAAATACTCACAGGCAATGTGAAAATACACATTGATTATCAACAGTGGGAGTACATAATACTCACAGCAATGTGAAAATACACATTGATTATCAACAGTGGGAGTACACAATACTCACAGCAATGTGAAAATACACATTGATTATCAACAGTGGGAGTATAAAATACTCACAGCAATGTGAAAATACGCATTGATTTTCAAATTGAGTAGTGAAAATACTGTAATAAAGTTGAAGAATTACTTAGTTGAGCTGCAAAAAGTAAACAGTGTTTGCTTTTTGCAGCTGGATTAAGTGAATTTTTAAATTTGTTTTATTGTTTTTATCATTTGTTCCCTATTTAATAAGGAAGAAAAACTATACTACATTTGTAAAAGTAAAATACGCATTGAATTTGATATATGGGGGTATAATACTCTTTAGATACAAAACTTATCTGAAGCTCTGCATATACTAATTGTTAGCTGAAATATAAATAATATTGTAAACGGAAAACATGAAAAAGGTCTGGTACCTTTTAATTTCTTTGTGAAAACTTTGAACTTCGCATTACATATGCACTGAGTAGCGTTCATGTCATGTGTAGTGTATGTATTGGTATCTTATTCGGAGTGTTTCAAATTCAAGACGAATGGATGTGGCTGTTGTATATACTTGGTATATACTTGGTAAAATTAATGCATGTATATAATAACCAATTGAGCTAATGCCAAAAAAAGGAATATGTATAATTTTTTTGAAGGAGTGTGAAGGAGTATGTGTGAGTGGGATGTGAGTGGGATCGTACGGAGCCCCACAGGGGACATGAATTTTTTTGTTAATTCCTTCCCATTAAATAACAATTCATTCCCTCAATTTAACAATTCGTTCCCTCGAATTAACAAATCGTTCCCACGATATATCTAATTGTTCCCTCGAATTAATAATTCGTTCCCACTAAATGACAATTCGTTCCCTCAATTTAACAATTTGTTCCCTCAAATTAACAATTTGTTCCCACGATTTAACAATTCGTTCCCATGGGAACGAATGGTTATTTCGTGAGAACGAATTGTTAAATTGAGGGAACCAATTGTTAATTCGTGGGAACCAATTGTTAAATTGAGGGAACGAATTGTTATTTCGTGGGAACGAATTAATAAACAAAATAATTCAACGTCCCCTGCGGGGCTCGGCGTAGGATCGGGTACATTGAGGCATGTGGCGGAGTTTTGTTCGCAGGTTTATTAGAAAGTAGTTATGTTGTGGTTACACCATAGTGTGTTTCAAAAAGGCGATAACGGATCTGTTCAAATGTGTTCACTTTATCATAAGATAATTCTTCGCTAATATTCCTATATATTATAAACGCTAAACAAATGTTTCCTGAAGTTATATCGTTTTGTGTCAGGTATGGTTTACCGGACAATTAATGACAAGCAGATTGTTGCATTTATAATATTTTTCAATACAGTTTGTTTCATACGGAGCCCCGCAGAGGACGTAGAATTCTTTTTTTTATTAATTCGTTCCCACGAAATAACAATTCGTTCCCTCAATTTCACAATTCGTTCCCACGAAATAACAATTCGTTCCCACCAGGAACCCACTTTTCCGACGTTTCGGCACAAGGCCTTTTTTTCAAGTCCTAATTAGGAGATACATTGTACTAACTCCTAATGATGAGATAATAAATAGGATATAACTAAGATAACTAAGTTATCTCCTAATTAGGAGTTAGTGTCTCATAATTAGGAGATAAAAATAGTTCAGCATCAGCATCAGGACGCTTCCATACAAATCTGTTTCATGATCCACCTGGCTGAGCTCAAAGTTATTTCCATATGAATCTGTGAAGTATTACTTGTTGCAGATGTTTTTGTATGCCCACTCAGTAGTTTGACTCTTACTGCACATAGCACGTTAAACTATGTATGTATAGTGTATAGTGTTACTGTACCCGTACGATTGTTATGTATAAAGGTACATGCCCACTCAGTAGGCACAAACTGTTCTTTATAGGAATTAAATAAGTGTATAATTGTGTCACCATTCCACCAGTTCTAACAAATACGAGTGCCCGCTATACATATATAATCATTTAGTAATATTTATTTTACTGATAGTGACGCGCGGTGGTATCATATGCAAATGAGGCATGCTATTTTTTAATTATTTATACTAATTAAATGCGTCACCTGAAACAATAATATTTTCGACAGATTATAAAGTAGGATCATTGCACATCTAAAAATAAATACACAGAATAAATAGTAATGTCCGTTAACATTTTAAGGAAAAACAGTTATCGCCTCTGATATCATTGTGGAAATTTATGTCCGATATAAAATGTATAATAATGCAAATCAATACGCGGGGTAATGGTGAATGAATGTTTATTTTGCCAGAAAATGTATCAGTTGATGTCTCTGATATGAAGAACAGGTTGTGCCTACTGAGTGGGCATGTACCTATAACATATAAATTAGAATGTGTTTTGCAGGCTTTTTAGTTTTCTGAGTATTTATATATGTACATAATAATCTTTCCGCAATAATACAATTAATATGTTCAACAATTCTGCAAAAACCAGGAACCCACTTTTCCGACGTTTCTGCACAATGCCTTTATCGAGGAATTAGTTTCTACTGAACGCTAAGTGGCATCCAGTTTATATTGTGAAATCTAACCCGGATCCTACTTATCGTTCAGTAGAAACTAATTCCTTGATAAAGGCCTTTTGCCGAAACGTCGGAAAAGTTTGTTCCTGTTTTTTGCAGAATTGTTGATTATATATATTTATGGTTTATAAACCTTGGGCATGAATGTAAAATTCTGCAATATTTATGTCACGGGAGAACATGTAGTATTATAGATATGGTCATGTGGCTTGAAAACTGTTCGCCATTCCATTAATGAAGTACACATCATTCTTCTAAAGAGCAATATAGATCGTTAGAAGGCTACATGAGTGTGCTATTTGACCAGGAGCTACACTGGTCACGAATCCAATAAGCCCCATTTTCCAGTCACAGCAAGGTTTGAATTTATCAGATAGAGCAGTTTAATCAGCTGAACGCAAAATTAGCCATAAATACAAGCCCGGAGTAAATCTAGTAATTATGGCTCATTTTACAGGTGAAATACTCGGTCCTAGGACTCCGACAGTGATCGTTCAAAATCGTTACCCTACCCACTCGCTTATGTAGACCATATATACATCGTAGGCATATTCCAGGTAGTCTTCTTGTCTCTGTATTGAACCACCTCTCCACAGGTGCACCGATATTGTAATCCTCGTAGTTTCGTTATTATGGTAATGTAAGCGTGCTGATTGTGTTGAAAGCTTCTTAATTACTTTGTAAACACTCAGGAATTATGAGATTAGATTAAATTAGGATACTGGCAACCATCACGCTAAGTGCATTAATCCTTTGTAGGTGTATGTTATCTCACAGTTCAGTTGATAGATGATTTAGTAGTGTAACGTTCAGATTTGTGTTGTATTGGTATAAATGATTTATACTGTCCAGGATGAATTGGGTTATTCTGGTCCTGTTGTTGCACTCCGAGCTCCACACATCTTGTCCTAGTAGTAGTAGCAGTTCCTTGTTTATATAGTGAAGGTAGGTTTTTCTTATGTTATATTATTTATGACATCTAGTTATTACGTGTATTATATCTTCTGGTTCAAGGCAGCACAGCGGACAGGTAGAGTCTATCAGGTAATGGCTAAATTTGTTTTTGTTTGTTTGGAGCATATAGGTTCCTGTGATCATTCGTGCACGGGTGATTCGTTTACTTACGAACTTCAGTAACAGTTGAGTCTAATGAGTCATATATGATGTGTAACGTTAATGCGGAGGTAACGTACGTTCATCATTGATTGCGAAGATTTATCTGTAGAGTCATTTATATATTTTTCAGTCCAGAACCGATTTATTTGTTTAGCTACCCCGTTTTTCCAAGTTTCCTTTTGAGGAAGACGATCGCCGAGTTCACTTAGGCTGGGTAATTGATATAACTTTAATGTTTCAGTAACTCGATAGAAGAAGGATCCAGGATTGTACAGGTTAACAGCTGTTTGTCTATTCACTAGATCTCGATGTTTCATGATCTGATGTCTTTGCGTTTGTAATTACTTTACTTTTCGTTGGATGAAGCATACGTCTGTGTTGTTTAGAATACCTACTTGCAACTTTCAGCATTAATTGTAGTTCGTTTTTGTTGGTGGATAGCAACGTCTACGTCATCTGCACATGTTGGACATCCGGCATAGACGGTGCAAATATAGACACACCCTGTTCTGTTTCAGCTCTTCAAGTAAGTTGTTTATGTATACTTCATACAGTTCTGTAGACAACACCACCACCCCCCCCCCCCCCCCCCATTGTCGAACACCCTGTCTGATTGTGAAACTGCTACTTAATTCTCCAGCCCATTTTACTCTATACGTCAGGCCTTCATACATGTTCTTCACAATTAGCCACAAGTCTGGGTGGATATTTTGATCATATAACCTATCTAGCAGAATAATGTGGTTAACTACGGCAAATGCTTTTTGCGTGTCAAGTCAAGTGTTGCAGGGTAGATATTACCAGGGGTGTTACTAAGTTCCGCCTTTGCTTCAGAGACAAGGAGACTGGCCATTGTTGGCGAAAGGTACTTTGTGAAACCGTATTGTAAGCTACTTTGGTCAGTTTTTAGTCTGCCTAATAGCACGTATTCAAACACTTTTCCTATAACGGCAGTTACGGTGATACCGCGGTAGTTATCGGTCTTTGTGGGGTCCTTGCATTTCTTTAATACGGGGGTCAGAATGCCGCTCTTAAATGAGTCAGGAATTGTACGGTTACTGAGAATGTTAGTGCATGTGTCACATACATATGGCACCTGCACTTGTTTCCCGATCTTGAAGTGTTCAGATGATATGTTAAATACGTCGGCTGCTTTACCTGTGTTCAGTTTATGTATGGCCTGTTCCACTTCAGGAGGACTAACAGGGTTCATAGATGGTGCTTCGTCTGAATATATCCCGTTAATAATATCGTGTCTAATATGGCATAGCGATTGATAATGGTCATCATAGTTATTTTGGTACTGCTAGGTCTTCTTAATACGCCGCAAAGCACCCTCGCTGTTTATCAGGCTGAAAATTACACATTATCTGATTAAAAAAGTCCTTTATTTCGAGGCATTTTTTTTGTCTAACTTGCTGACACAGTAGTTTCTTAGAGTGTTGTTTCTAAAGGTATAGCTCTCCGGAGTCAGGTTTCCCAGCTTTCAGCCATGTGGAATGATTTAATCTACATTGGTTCTGGATTATTTTGACTGTTGGCGACATTTTCCATTTAGGGCCTTTTGGGGCAATCAGCTTTGACGGTACTGCTGCGGATGTGGATTTTTGTAGGCAGTCTATGATCATCCGAGTCTTAGTTGACGGGCTGTCCCTATCACGGAAGCGATCAGATAGTGAGGTTTCTAGTATGGAGCAGAATTGTTCGGAGTTTGCGTTTTCCCACTGGTATTTTTTATTGCGATGATCATATGTGGTATGCACATTGAGCTCAGAGCGTACAGGTACATAGGCTGATAGGTTTATAGGGTCAGTATCGAGGATCTCATAGCTTATGACTAACTGCTTATTCCGGCATAGAATATAGTCTATCTGCGACTGAGACATACCGTTATGGTGTATGAATGTAGGTTTGTCACTACATATTGGAACATAAATATTATGTTCACATACAAAGCTCTGTAGGAGTCTATCGTGCTTGTTATAGTTTCTAGCCCGGAGAAGCGTACCGTTTAGGTCACCACTTATGATAATCTCGTGTGAATGTTCATATTGCTGTATAATGTTATGGATATTATATCTAAACACTCAAGATAGCCTTCATACGATTTTTTTTCCGACAGGTTGTGGGTAGGTAAATATGCATTGATGATGCAAAGATTTGTTGTGGCAGATATTGTCACGGCTACTATACGTTCATTCCCAACATCGAGCTTTTTGACCAGGTTTGACATTCTTTTTGGCCATATGATAGATACACCGGCTCTACCTTTTGATAATTTAAATGCTGATATCGGGTTACTAGTATCGTGACAGCGCGTATGGTTATTCGTGTTAGGAAGTATTTTATCGTTTTCATGTATTTCGAAGTCCCAGAGAAAATGTTCCTGTACACATAGTACAGAATGATTAGTTGCTAACGTCTGGAGGTAACTGGCGTTGGTTTCGCAGCTGAATAAGGAGTTTTCGTTCAAAATAATCCTTAGTGTTTATATCAGCCACTGGGGCATGTGTATAAGAGAATGTGGTATGCCGAGGCTTTGTATCAGGATGTTGGTTTAGAAGGTCAACCGTGGACTGTAGCTGCTTTACTCTGTTTTCCAAGTCCAGGATGTACGTTTTTTGAGAGATACTGGATAGCAATTCGTTCGATTTGTTTTCATTAACTTTAGAGGTTTGTTTTTTTTTATCTGGGGAGGTCCGGGGTTTCCGTACCCGACAAGATCGTAGTCACCGGATTTTGTTTAGATTGTTCATTAGTTTTTCTAGCAGAATTTGATGCTTGTGCTTCAACTCCATTTGACATGGATGTAGCTACCGTACATGGTGTGACCCATGGTCCATTACATATACTAGTGGGAGTGGTGTGTAATATAGTGGGTTTCTGAGATAAGCTAGTGGTTGGTAGTGAGTTTGTTGCGAACTTGTATCCTAGACTATAGTTTGCAGGGGTTTCTGCAGTTTGCTTAACATACATAGAGTTTATATCATCATTATAAGTTGATGTTTGGGCGGATACAGTTATGCGGTTATATATGTGTTGGGCATTGGCGTTAGCATTGGGTGCCTGAGAAAGGACAGTCTCAGTTGTACTGTGTGGAGGAACAGCTGTTTTTGGAGAGTGTGTTTTGTCTGACAACGCTATGTATACTGTCGGTCATAGTACATGGTAGTGCTACACGACTAGGCTTTACAATGGGCTGCTCATATAAGAGGTTGTCATTACAGAAATTGCAGATGAACGGTGTCTTTGCGCCTATTTTACTTGCATCCTTATTGGATAGTCCAATACATTCAAGATGGTACAACTCGTCACATTCTTCACATGCTATTGTATTGTTCCCGGCGGTGTGATCACACACTGCATTCTTGTTGATATCGTGTATGGGTAGAGTTACATGAGGAGCTAACCGTGTCGATTGCTACCTCAACTGATTTGTTTATCACTCATAGCTGTTTACAATTACGCCTAATCCGATTACAAGGTGTGTCAAATATATCATCAATGAAGTTTGTCACATTTCTACCATTCACCAGTATACTGGACGTTGTGTGATAACAGTTAATTGTGAATTTCAGAAATTTCCTAGCCGTACCATCAAGTAGATGCAACAATACCGTAGTTTAGATATCGTCCATACCGCACACTTCACCTTTTTCCACTGACCTATTAGTGTCTTACAATCGATAAATTCCTTAGATCTCCAAATACGAGGGTGGGTCAAACAGTAGTGTCACATGGAACATAATTTGAAAAGTAGAGCTAAATATAACGTTGTCGTTCTATATTCTGTCACACAGGTGTGTCTAGCGTTTCTTGGATATTCTATTATTGTTTACACGAAACACCTTTTTAAGCCATGTACACAATAATTTAAATGCGCCCGGTTGTAATGATTATAGTACTTACCAAGGTATTGAACTGGCATTCGCCACCATTGTACGAAAACTATACAAGATCGCGCCATGGCCGACTCGCCTATACAACGTGTTACAGCGTGTCGAAGCCGCAGTTTGGGGTGGGTTTTCTGCATATATGTTACAGTTGCTAAATACATTAACATAAATCTCAAAGATCATGTGTGTAAACTGTACCGAAACGCTTCACACTAACCTAACTTCGCTTATTAAAATCAGTAACCAACCAAATCACTGCGTGCACGTGATTGAAACATTTTCCAATGTGGCTGTGACTGGAGAAATGGGGCGTATGGGCTTTGCTACCAGTGTTGATCCAAATTCAGATCCTACAAGAGTGTGTTATCTAATCAGAAGCTAAATTCCACAAATAACTTCAGCGATGTACCTCCCAGATTCCATGGAATAGAGCCCAAAGTAAATACTATACTATGGGGCGCCGTTTTGGACTTTAATAGCACTTCGTGATATCACCCATTCAAATGGGTGATATCACTCATTCAAATTGGTGATATCACCCATTCATTTTCAAATAGTGATATCACCCTTTCGAATAGGTTATATCACTCATTCGAATAGGTGATATCACCCATTCAAATGGGTGATATCGCCTATTCGAATCTAAATAGGTGATATCACCAATTCAAATGGGTGATATCACCTATTCTGATGAGTGATATCACCTATTCGAAAGGGTGATATCACTATTTCAGAATTAATAGGTGATATCACCTATTTGAATGAGTGATATCACCCATTCGAATGGGTGATATCACGGATTTTCACTCATTTGAATAGGTGATATCACCGATTCATTCTGAAATAGAGATATCACCCTTTCGAATCAGTGATATCATGCTTTCCCAACAGATACTATGTTCCAAAATAAATGATTTCTCCTCAGATTTTGTTTATCCACAACAGGGCGAATTTAGATAAAACAAGGAAAAAACGGAACTCACAAATGCGGTCATACGTTAAATGATATACGACTGATTTTGGATTATGATGCATCGAATTAAAGGGAATGCTCCTAGCTTTAATATGGATATGTCCAAAGAACTAAATTCGCCCATTGAAAAATCTATTTTCTCAGTTCAATTTTATCACCGAAAATGGTGTTCAGAATCCCCGGAACTCATTTAAACTGTAATAACTAATATATGTATTAACATGTAGCAATATTAGGCATACTACATTAAAGGTTACCTTCATAGCTTTAATTTGAGATATTGATGTGTGAATTTGGTCAAAGAAAACGTATTTAAATCTAGATTGAAAATACATTTATTGTAAGGAAGTGATCATTTACTCTTTTGATATTTAAGCGAACAGGTGATATCACCTAAACAAAACGATGATATCACCAGTTCATTCTGAATTGGTGATATCACCCATTTGAACAAGTGATATCACTCATTGGGAGCAAATGGGTGATATCACCTATTCGAATGAGTGATATCACCTATTCGAAATAAGTCGGTGATATCACTCATTGGAAAGGGTGATATCACCCATTCAAATAGATGATATCACCCATTCGAATGGGTGATATCACCCATTGAAATCTGAATAAGTGATATCACCTATTCGAATGAGTGATATCACCTATTCGAATGAGTGATATCACCTTTTCGAAATGGTGATATCACCAATTCAAATCTGAATATGTGATGTCACCCATTCAAATGGGTGATATCACCTATTTGAATGAGTGATATCCCCCATTCGAATGGGTGATATCACAAAGTGCTATTAAAGTCCAAAACGGCGCCCCATACAATACGGTTTGCTCGATATTATTTAATATTTTAGAAAACATGAATCACAATCTGCAATGGGTTCACCAGTCCGGGACCTTTCCAGGGAACTTCACTTGTTCGATGGTCCACTCCTCCACAATAATCGCTTTGTCATGGAGCTCCATGTGCATGGCATTTGTTTACACGCCTTGTATATCTTGGGAATAAAGCGACGCCTCACTGTTATCATCATATCCTCGAGATGAGAGTCTTCAAATTCATTAAACACGTCCAGGCACGTCTGTATAAACCAAGTGCCTTCTGAAGCAATCCGAACGGAAAGATATCCTGAAATAGTTAAACATGCTATCAGTAATACTGATGGATGAAGTAACCCTCAAAAGCGGTCATGCAAAATTCCAAAGTCATTTGACATTGAGTACAGGCACCGCATGGCTGGGCTATATAATGAAAATGTGGATGACAAATAAGTATATATGTAAATTTCTCATTTCACCTTGATCTTGAACACGGAGGCCGCATGGCTGGTCTATAGACTGGAAATATGTATGATGACAGATAAGTATATGACGTTTCAAGCTAATCCAACTTACAGTAACAGAGTACATAGCGGAAATCTTTAAAGGCTCTGGGTCTATGGAACACCAAATCTACATATACTCAAATAATTAATGCTAGCTCTAAAGCTATCATTAAATATTTAGAGTTGGTTCCAAATGGTTTAGAGAGCTTTCAAACTTATTTGGAGCTAGCTCTACATATTTAATGCTACTTAATTATTTAGAGCTAGCAATAATTATTTGAGTTTATGTAGATTTGGCATTCCTTATGGGTCTCAAATATGAATGAAATGTGAGCAAAATGTTGGTAAACGAGCATTTAACTGTATATTTGTATCGGCTTTCAGAATACGTATGACCCAATGGGCGATGTGAAAAAAAAAATTAAAATAAATAATATATATTTTATTAATGAAAACAATATTTAATATTTCCCGCTGATGCAATTAATAGCAGATTTATTTGACTAGACACTACGTCATCGACTACCTAACCGATTTTAGGGTCATCATATATGTTCAGAAAACCGATACAAATGTATTTACTGTGAAATGCTCTGTTACCAACAGTTTTGTTCATATTTCATCCACAACTGAGATTCAGGGCCTTTAAGGCATTACCGTATTTATAGTTATTACTTAGACGTGTGCAGTGCTGATCATGTCTTGTAATAATAGTGTATACTGTATTGTCGTTATTTTAAGTCTTGTGATTTGTTTTGCTACATTGTTTTAACCAAGGTTTTGTTTTCTTCTGTAGAACACATAGAACAAAACTGGGGTTGGTTCCATTTTTTCTATAAGCCATATGGCCGCCATCTTGAAATTCAAAATGGCCACCATTGAAATTTATATTTCGAGGTCAAAGTCATTATTTGTGATTTTTTTCCTCAGTGAAATACACATTATTATGGACAAGAAACATGGGCAGAATCAGTTCAATACATTTTGAGATACCAGCCATTTTGGTTTTCAAAATTGCCATTTTGTATTTTCCTTCTGGTCATACTCATATTTTCTTTGAACACAGTATGCTGAGATTATTACTAACTGGTATTGTGCTACGAGTAATATTTATCTTCAAAATGGCCACCGAAACAAAGTGAATTATGTACACCGCCTGTGGCTGTAGTTATGTTTTTTTCAAATGATATTGTGATTAGAACATGTTTGCTTATAGCTATGTTTCTTCAAATGATATCTTGGTCAGCATATGTGTTTTCCTTTAAAATAAGAAGATAAAGAATATTGCAAATCATCCATTTCATCCAATAAAGTGTATATGAATATCTTGTATATTGCATTGCAAAGGTAAATAATCATATTCTCCCTTGCCTTCATGAGAAAGCGTCTGTTACGGCGATATGTTGCACCACCTGCAGTCTGTACAATGCAAAGTTTAGCATTGCGCTAGCAGACTGCGACTGGTCTGTATAGACTCAAAGTTGGTCACCAGCTCTTTTAATTTTAAAGCTACTGTGTTTGTATCATGGAGTTTCTTGCTCTGTTGATGACTGGATCTTATATTTTCACAAATATCTAAACATGTGTTGGAAATACCGGCTCACATGTGGTCAGTAAACCTGATAGAAGCTACTGTCCCATCAATAACTGTGCAGGTGACCATTCCGTGCCGGTTATGGGTGTTTCGATATTCCAGTATACCCAAATATAGGTCTGTACATGCACCTTTTGTTTTTTAAGAACTGTGTTTCACAATGATTACTGTTCGCGCACCCGCCGAGGTCCGTCCGTGGACGTGTTTTAGAAACTCCAGCCCGTTGAACCACCCCCCCCCCCCCCCTCTCCCATTATAAATTCCTGCGTACGTGCGTGTGCCCGTGCTGAAATGTCGTCAGTATTATGTTTTCCTGTACCGATTTCGGATGATGCGCTCTTAGATGTTTAGACAATGAATCATAAATATTCGATTTGCCGTCCTTATGATTTATATGTCGGACCTATGAATTTTCTATAGTACAATGTTATTTTGATGGATTTACATTCCCACCGGTGCCTTGGAGGCAAAATGCTTGGTTGTCCTCTTGACGACATTGTGCAACTTTTCTAATATGCAAATTAGTTGCCGCCATTAGCGGGAAACATATTTTATATCATAGCTCTACAAGTATGCACTACACGTTCACACAAATGGTGTCTATACCTATGTTTTCATGGTCAATGATCACACTGGTGGCATTTCTACAGTGAGTACATGTATACATTTTCTCATAACGCCGCCATTACCGAAAATCCTATTTTCTTTTATAGCTATGCAACCATTTATGATACATTCACGAAAATGGTTGTCTGACTCATATTTTCCTGGTCTAGGATTTCAATACATGCATTTATAAAGTAACTATATGCACATGCAAATGTTTAAACTATTTTATTTCTTTTTGGCAGTTTGGATCCTTTCTGCGAGGATTTGTTGCGGCCGTCAATACGTAAAACCCAATTTCATAGCTCTGCAGCGGGTGGTTGGCTGGGAGCATGCGAAGGGTAATTTAGCGATGGAGAACGCCAGGCTACCTTATTCTGCCCTGGTGTACAGTTTTGATTTTCTTGTATGTAAGAGTTGAATCTGGTCATACCGCATATAATAGTAGTATGATTATGGCTAATCCTATTACTTTTAGGGGATGGGGCTAAGAGTGATTCTGGTGCGGTGAGGACCACAGGTTATTTTAATTTCAGGCCTGAATATATGTGTTTATTGATGTAAATATTCAGTTCTGATTTTGAGATGTTCCCCCTTTCTTACAGGTGAAATACGGGATCCAACCCCATTGACCCGTCTGTATATGACCTCGCTCTTGAACGGACGTAAAACCTTATTAAATTCAAATCCGCGTTTAGGGTATAATATCTGCGTTTACAGTGTTTGTCATTACATGCCAGTTTCAACATACATGTACTCATATATAATATACTGAGGGGGTGTTTTGAAAATGGTTACACTAGGCCATTTTCAAAACACTCCCCTTAACGAATACAATATGCACGTTCATGGTATAAGTTCTGCCTCTACAGTGTTGGTCATTATGTGCCCAGTTTCACCATACATGTACTCATACATAACATACTGAGGCGCGAGTGTTTTGAAAATGGTTACACTGAGCCATTTTCAAAACACTCCCGGACCCCTTAAAAATAGAACATGCACGACGAGGTAACGACAACAAACATTATACGCGTTCATGGTATACGATCTGTGTCTACAGTGTTGCTCATTATGTGCCCAGTTTCACAATACAAGTACTCATACATAATATACTCTTGGGGAGTGTTTTGAAAATGGTTACACAAGGCCATTTTCAAAATACCCCCCTTAACAAAAGAATGTGCATGACGATGTAACAGCTAGAGTCAGTCTATGCGTTCAGGGTATGAGATCTGCGTCTACAGTGTTGGTCATTATATGCCAGTTTCAACATACGTGTACTCATACATAATACACTGAAGGGGAGTATTTTGAAAATGGTTACACTAGACAATTTTCAAAACACTCCCCTTAACACATGCACGACGAGGTAACGACAACATACAGTATACCCGTTGATGCTATAAGATCTGTGTTTCTCATTATGTGTTTAGTTTCACCATACATGTACTCATACATATTATACTGAGGGGAATGTTTTGAAAATGGTTGCACTAGGCCATTTTCAAAACACTCCCCTTAATAAATAGAGCATGCACGACGAGGTTACGACAACGAACAATATACGCGTTCATGGTATAAGATCTGCGTCTATAGTGTTGCTCATTATGTGCACAGTTTCACCATACATGTACTCATATATAATATACTGAAGGTGTGTGGGGGTGCTTCCATTCCCAAGATATTCACACTGATGTGACATAAAAGGACGAGTAACTAATACGCATAATATAATCGCCTACACAATGTTTTACCCGTAACCCGACACACTACCGCGCTAGTCATTTTCGTTCATAGCTTAAACATCGTTTAATATTAAGCTTTTGGAAATTACATTTTACAGCCATATCATATATATTTACATCACACTTTTTATCATCTTTGGCCAATGCTAATGACAAATGGAGACCCTGGTTACATGAACCAACTGCGTAGATTAATCTCAACCTCAGCTTCATGATGTTACAGGCGGTGTGGGCCGCCCCTCTGTACTGCCCGGTGATGTTACAGTGTTTCCGGACAGAGTCTCCATCAAGTGGTTTCTCACACAAATGGAAGGTCGTGGCTATGCTGTAAGCTTGCCAGAGATCTCGGGTCATCCGCATGGCTGGCCAGCACCGCCTTGATTTTGCTCTCTTGTTCCTGGCGTGTTTGAAGGATGTGCTCCGCGGCGTTATGCCCTCTGTATTCCACTGGCGGCTCTGTGTGGCCATCTCAGCGCACGACCACATAGCAGTAGATGTAGGCCTCGTGATGATGAGTCCCTTGGCTATTGCTTTTTGCGGGGTCGAGCTCTGGGCCCTCGATCTTTGTGGTGAGGGCCTCGAAGTCAGCGTAGATGATGAAGGGGGTTGGGTGCTGCTTGTGGTGGTTTTGAAAGATCAGCTTGTTCTTCCCTCTTCAGGCATCTCCATTCTCACCGCCGTCTGTCCATTCCCGCGGCACTCGGTCTTGTGGGCCTCCAAAAAGTCTTCCATTGGGTAGCCGTGGAAGCAGCGCTCGCAGAAGTGTTTGCGTCGGTTGGTTTTAGTCTCGTTGAATATCAACCGTTTGAGGTCCTTTACCCAGGTGTAGTGAAACTTGTCGGCCTTCTAAATGAGCAGAAGGTGTGTTGTCCTTCGGACTTCCGGTTGTCTGCTGAGCCTGTGGACTATGACCCCCTTATCCCAACCAAATACGTTGATCGCCAGGTTGTTCTGTTTTTCGAACAGCTCGATCTGAGAGATGGGTATGGGGGCTTCGATCCCTGCGAAATCGAGGCCGTCCTTGGTGTGATACTGTGAGCCTTCGGGGATTTCTATCTGCTGGGAAGAGGGCAGACCGTAGAGACCATCGTAGGCAGTGATCATCTTTGTACTGCACGTTGACCACCGCCTTCTTCTGCCTCACTGACGCTGGTATTTGGATGTAGGAGCCACCCCTCAGATGTTGGTATCGGGCGATGTCCAGCCAAAGCGTCTGCATTCTGTCGACCACCCACCCTAAGCCTCTTTGTGTCCATTTTTCGAGCGTCTCCTGGATACTAGGGAAGGCATTGTCTAGTGCCTCTTTGATCTCATGAGCCTTCAGAACAGCTTCTTGTTTATGGTGGAGCACAGGGCCTGTGTACTCCTCACTACCATCAGGGCTCTCTTTGCGGAGTTGGATCTTAAGAGCAAGCTAGGAATTGACCCCGTTGAAAGACAGGATCTCTTCTTCGAGTTCTGGTGAATCTGGGGGCGAACAACCTCCAGGAAGGCTTTTGGATCTGGATGCCCTTCAGGCACATCCATCTGCCAACCCCGCAGGTAATTCCCTATTACCCAAGGGACCCGCCTGAAGCCTGACCCGCTCAACCATTCCTGTTCGAACAGCTCCAGGATCTGCTTTTGGTTGTCCTGGGTTGTTATGAGCGTTTTTGAGGGGAGTATAGGGTCAAACTCTTTCAGAATGGCCTTTCCTTTCCTCTGGATGTTTGACTAAGGTTTTGCAGAAGGTCAGTGCTTCTCTGGAAGCAGGGGCTTAAGCAATCGCATCTTCACCACTCCCAGTATGGGCTCATCCATGATGTTCTGGATAACCGCATGGTCCATATATACTGGCCATGTTGATTGGGTATACCAATTGTAACTCAAGTCTTTAAATGGAAATTTCAATCGCTGCCAGTCTGGCCAAATATTTTTTTGAAGGCTCTCTGCGCACGGTGCAATAGCTTCATCGTTACGCTCCTATACCCGCAACTGACGCAGAGTGATATTTGATTTATCACCCAATTTCCACAAAAGCGACAAGGCATTGTACGTGATCCTTTCCGTAGACGGGCCAGATGTACTTTACAATACACCCCCCCCCCCCCAGCAAAACAAAGCTGGTCACAGAACTCCGTAGAGCTCAACTTAAGACACTGACATGTGTTTTTACTAAGCCTCATTATGCACCTGATTTGGTATATCTATTGTAGTGGGTATATCTAAATCGAAAGGCGGGCCCGGCGAGGTTTGTGGGCAGCACCGGGCTCATTTTTAGGGCTTTGGGGGCTGTGATGATTTTTGGACCGAAGTAGCTGGTGTGTTCACAATAACCCCCCCCCCCCCTCCCTCCACTGCTGAGCCCGGGCCGGCGAGGGTTATGGGCGGAAGGTGGGCTGGGAACCCCGTCGAGGCCCGGGAACCCCCCCCCCCCCCCTCTCCGCCCCACCACCAACCTTGCTGCGGTTCCGGCCGGCGAGGGTTGTGTGTCACTCGGGCTCTCTTTTGAGGGGGGGGGGGGGGTAAGGGTGCAGGGAGAGCTCCCTGAAGGAAGCTCGATTGGGGTAGAACAAGCGAACAAACATGCCGTCTGTGGCTGCATGTCTATGGTGGGTTCTCCATCGTCAGAAATGGGGTGGGCGGGCCCTAGGGGTTGAACTGTGTCAGCCCCAGCCTTTATTATACTACTATATGGTATATACTTTATGTAAACAATTCCTTTGACCGCATGTTGAGTGTGATTGGGCCAGCACTGCCTTTCAGGAACTCCAACAAGATGTATAGTCTAATTCAAGCGGCGATGGAACTGAACGCACTGTATCCATAATTAAGAAAATTACTGCATACACACAGTGGTCATTTTGAAATCTAACATATTTGTCATAAACAGTGACTTGCAATTGACTTTAATCAGTAATTTCCTGCCAATAATGATTATAATCTGGGGAATATAATAATAATGTGTGCACGATTATATCAGAATTTTATGATTTTCACAGCAGCCATTTTGAAAATTAGAATAAAATAGGAACACCTCATGTTTTCTTTGATGATACAGAGAAACTTTGTTCCAAGAACGTAGCAAAACAGTCAACACAGCCTAACTATAAATACCTTTTACTAAAGATAGTACGTAAAGAAATAATATTTACATACAGGACATTTTGAAAACAAACTGTCCGACATACCAGTTATCAGAAAAAGTGGAACCAACCCCAGTTTTATCATTTGAAATATGTAGATGGCATAGCCGAAAAAAACAACACTCTATCTGCATTAGAAATGTAGATATGCAGATATTGCAATATATTGTATACTATTTCAGGGCGGCCATTTTAGCTCGCATGTACGAAGTGCAGAAGAGCTTATGGCATACCCCCGGCGTCGTCGGCATCGGCGTCAGCGTCGGCGTCGGCGTCCACAAACTTAACGTTGATGTCTTATAACTTATGTTTCCTTTCATGGAACACCTTGTTATTACATACATGCATTCCTCACATGACCCTCTATCATTCTGACATGCTGACCCACCACCTAACTCCTTACACCAAGGTCAATGTCAAAAACTTAGCACATTCATAAACTTAATGTTGAGGTAAATGTCTTATAACATCTGTTTCCTTTCATGGAACGCCTTGACATTTCAAACATGCATTCATCTGATGATACTCTATCGTGCTATAGCAAATTCATGACCCAGCACCCAACCCTGACCCCAAGGTCAAGGTCACAAATTTAACATGTTCATAAACTTAACGTTGGGGTAAATGTTGTGTAACTTCTGTTTCTTTACAGGGAACGACTTATTATTTCATACATGCATTCATCTGATGATACTCTATCGTGCTCCATGACCTACCCGCACCCCTTTCTCCAAGGTCAATGTCACAAACTTAGCACAGTCATAAACTTATCGTTGGGGTAAATGTCTTATAACATATGTTTCCTTTCATGGAACGCCTCGATATTTCATACATGCATTCATCTGATGATACTCTATCGTGGTACAGAAAAAACATGACCCACCCCTACCCCTTTCCCCAAGGTCAAGGTCACAAACCTAGCACATTCCTAAACTTAACATTTGGGTGAATGTCTTATAACATCTGTTTCCTTTCATGGAACGCCTTAATATTTCATAATGCATTCCTCCGATGACCCTCTATAATGCTGTAGCAAATCCACGACCCACCACCCAACCCTGACCCCCAAGATCAAGGTCACAAACTTAGCATGTTCATAAACTTAACGTTGGGGTAAATGTTGTGTAACTTCTGTTTACTCACATGGAACGCCTTCATATTTCATACATGCATTCATCTGATGATACTCTATCGTGCTACAGCAAATTCATGACCCCACCCCACCCCTTTCCACAAGGTCAAGGTCACAAACTTAGCACATTCATAAAATTAACGTTGCGGTGAATGTATTATAACATCTGTTTCCTTTCATGGAACGCCTTGATAATTCATACATGCATTTCTCAGATGACCTTCTATCATGCTGTAGCAAATACATGACCCACCACTCAACCCTTACCTCAAGGTCAAGGTCACAAATTTAGTTCATACACTTAACGTTGTGGAAATGTTGTGTAACTTCAGTTTCTTTACAAGGAACTACTTCATGTTTCATACATGCATTCATCTGATGAGACTCAATCGTGCTCCATGACCCACCCCACCCCTTTCTCCAAGATCAAGGTCACAAACTTAGCACATTCATAAAGATAACGTTGGGGTAAATGTCTTATAACATATGTTTCCTTTCATGGAACGCCTTGTTATTTCATACATGCATTCATCTGATGATACCCTATCGTGATATAGAAAATCCATGACCAACCACCCACCCCTTACCCCAAGGTCAAGGTCACAAACTTAGCACATTCATAAACTGAAAGTTGAGGTAAATGTCTTATAACATCTGTTTCCTTTCATCGAACGCCTTGATATTTCATACATGCATTCCTCAGATGACCCTCTATCATGCTGTAGCAAATGCATAACCCACCACCCAACCCTTACCCCAAGGTCAAGGTGACAAACTTAGCATGTTCATATAAACTTAACGTTGGGGTAAATATTGTGTAACTTCTGTTTCTTTACATGGAACGCTATGATCCATGACCCACCCCACCCCTTTCCCCAAGATCAACATCATAAACTTAACGTTGGAGTAAATGTCTTTTTATAACTTCTGTTTCTTTACAGGGAACGCCTTGATATTTCATACATACATTCATCTGATGATCCTCTACAGCAAAATCCATGACCACCCACCCCCCCCCCACCCACTCCTTTCCACAAGGTCAAGGTCACAAACTTAGCACATTCATACATGCATTCCTCATGTTGATAGCTATCATGTTGCAGAAACTCACCAACTTAGTTCGTTCATAAACGTAACGTCGGGTTAAATTTTGTTTTACTTCTGTTTTCAGGGAGCGCATTGATATTTCATACATGCATTCATCTTAATATGCTACATCATGATATAGCAAATCCACGACCCACCTTCCACCACTGACCTCAATGTCAAGGTCCACCGCACACCCCTTATCCCAAGGTCAAGTTATATGATATTCATGTGTTTTATACAACTGTGCCAAGTTTGAGTGAAGGCTGCCAACAGGCGAGCTTCGTTGTCTTCTAACAACTCTCGTTAAATCTAAGATGGCCGCCATGGGAATTGTTAAAAATGTTAAAAAACCCAGTTTTGTTCTACGTACTCTAAAGATGACAAAAAAAACATTGGTTACAAGAATGTAGCAAAAAAATGCAAAACTACATAATAATATACACTAATAAAGCTTTTGAAACTAAGATTCGCTGAAAGGAGATCCACTGCTCGCGGGTTTTTTGATAGATGACTCAATATGACCAAGTTAAATTTAACATGGAATCTCCTAGACTTGATGTTTACGACATTGAATGCCGACATGCTAATGCGATAATTCGCGGGCAAATACATGTTTACGACCAATAACAAGTTGCGACTGTATTCATACAATGTTTCATAGGTAGAAACGTTTTTATTACTTATATTTAACGGTGAGAATTGGCTCGATTACCGGACATATAAGTCCAAAAAGACCGACTTTTAAAGTGTTTTATGTGATATATGTTAGTGCAGGGCGGACAGGTAGAAACTCATACGGCGTGTCTTATATGGTGAACTGTATATGACCACTGACGATACAGCACGGATTTATTCATGGTTTCACAAACGAATGCCTATCGTTTACACATCGTTTTCACATTGGTGTCGTTTTTCAATTAGAAAACGATGATTAGTTTGTATACATGTCGTGGACAAAAACGATCGTTTTCACTTCGTTTTCCATTCGTTTTCCTTTGTTTCGTTTGGAAACCTTCAACAAATCGTCCCTGTACATGAACGTTTAATATGCACGACGGTAGATCATGTGACACTCACCTGGCGTAGTAGAGAACGCTATCATAGTATCGGCGTCCGTCGGGATGCATATTCTGGTGTCGAATTGGACGTCATCCGGCGGTTTAGCATTGATATCATTTGCATTAGTACTGTCAAATTCTACACCGGATTGTTTTTCTGGTCCCCGGCACGCTTGCACGAAAAATACCTTTGGTTTCCCTGCGAAAAATATTTATCACGTAACTCGCTATTATAGTGGAATAAATTGTGGCATATATTTTACAAAATGACGCCTTTTTATGTACATGCATGGAACTTTGCAGATGTGTATATCATTATTTTACGAATAATTTTGGCAACGGAGCCACTCCGAGTATGTCCTATGATTATCAGTATCGCTAGTTGTTGGTTTCAAAATGGCCGCAAAATCGGTTTTAACATTTAATTTTTCCAGTGCGGCATATTTAAAGACACTCATAAATATCAGTTTATTACCATATCGTGTTAGAATATGAACACATTGTCTGAATTATTGATTTAATGGTATAAATCATACTTGCAATGTAAATGCATGAAATTTGAAAAGTAATAACCAGCATCGACCTAATGCACGCTGAGTGATAGCAACTTGGCCTAACCTGGGGGCCGTTTCACTAAACTTCATACGACTGTGCAAACTGTGCAAATAAAGGATTCGTCTGGAAATTTCAATTTATGGATTTACATGTATTGAGCATAGGTTGCATATGCAGCCTATACTGAATACATGTAAATCCAATAATTCTTTACAATACAACATTGTTAATTTGACATTTACAGACTACATGTATATAATTTTGCATTTACGAACATTTTAGTCGTACGAAGTTTTAGTGAAATAGCCCCCTGCATTGGCTGGATACGCATATCTGGGTCAACACTCAATGCCCTTATGTTCCATTGTTCGAATGACACTTCAGTGTAATGACGACGGCATAAATAAATAGCATACCATAATAGAGTCTAATGATATCAAAGTTATCCGCAGTTGGTCCGAAACGGTAGGAATTCTCAGGCCTTGCCTGATAAACTTGATATCAAAGGACACCAACCTGGTATTCACTGCGTAAGAACTACAATTGATCAAGTTTATCAGGCTCGATTCAGAAACGGGTAGTACCATTATAGTGTATTTTTATATCATGTTTATCAGTAACTCTTAGACCAACCATAAGGGTATTTACCTGCAAAGTTCGGTATGGCTTCGTTGTTGAATTCCTTCCGTATGTCTTCAACAGACTTACTATCATTTGCTATTGCAATGCCGCCCTGAAAATTTCACAGTCAGTGTTAGGCCGTTAAAGTAACATACCAAGGCCTATAAATACATTAAATATACCTAAAAGTATCAATAAGTGAACAAAAGTTAGTTACATTACTGTGTTCAAACAGGGAGCAAAGCTTTATTTTCAACAGATTTTTCTCCCACTTATTGATACTTGTAATGTATTATAGACCTTGGTCCGTTACTTCAAGCTGTAAGGCCGTCCTGACACATTTTCACAGCTATTGCTATGCCGTCCTGAAACATTCACACAACTATTGCTACGTCATCCTGAAACATTCACACAGCTATTGCTATGTCGTCCTGAAACATTCACAAAACTATTTCTATGTCGTCCTGAAACATTCACACAACTACTGCTATGTCGTCCTGAAACATTCCCACAGCTCTTGCAATGTCGTCCTGAAACATTCACACAACTATTACTATGCCCTCCTGAAATATTCACACAGCTATTGCTATGGCGTCCTGAAACATTCACACAACTATTGCTATGTAGTCCTGAAACATTCACACAACTATTGCTATGTCGTCCTGAGACATTCAGACAACTATTGCTATGCCGTCCTGAAATATTCACACAGCTATTGCTATGTCGTCCTGAAACATTCACACAACTATTGCTATGCCGTCCTTAAATATTCCCACAACTATTGCTATGTAGTCCTGAAACATTCCCACTGCTATTGCTATACCGTCCTGAAACATTCAGACAGATATTGCTATGTCGTCCTGAAATATTCACACAACTACTGCTGTGTCGTCGTGAAATATTCCCCCAAATATTTCTATGTAGTCCTGAAACATTCCCACAGCTGTTGCTATGCCGTCCTGAAACATTCAGACAGGTATTGCTATGTTGTCCTGAAACATTGCAACAGCTATTGCTATGCCGTCCTGAAACATTTCCACAGCTACTGCTGTGTCGTCCTGAAACATTCACACAACTGAAACATTCCCACAACTATTGCTGTGTCGTTCTCAAACATTCACACAGCTATTGCTATGTCATCCTCAAACATTCACACAGCTATTGCTATGTCGTCCTGAAACATTCACACAACTATTGCTATGTCGTCCAGAAACATTCACAAAACTATTGCTATGTCGTCCTGAAACATTCACACAACTACTGCTATGTCGTCCTGAAATATTCCCCTAAATATTGCTATGTAGTCCTGAAACATTCCCACAGCTATTACTATGTAGTCCTGAAACATTCCCACAGCTATTGCTATGCCGTCCTGAAACATTCAGACAGATATTGCTATGTTGTCCTGAAACATTCCAACAGCTATTGCTATGCCGTCCTGAAACATTCAGACAGATATTGCTATGTTGTCCTGAAACATTCCCACAGCTATTGATATGCCGTCCTGAAACATTCAGACAGATATTGCTATGTCGTTCTGAAACATTCACACAACTTAAACATTCCCACAACTATTGCTATGTCGTTCTCAAACATTCACACAGCTATTGCTATGTCGTCCTGAAACATTCACACAGCTATTGCTATGTCGTCCTGAAACATTCACACAACTATTGCTATGTCGTCCAGAAACATTCACACAGCTATTGCTATGCCGTCCTGAAACATTGCCACAGCTGTTGCTATGTCGTCCTGAAACAGTCACACAACTATTGCTATGCCGTCTTGAAACATTCACACAACTATTGATATGTCGTCCTGAAACATTTACACAAGTATTGTTGTGCGGTCGTAAAGCATTCACGCAGCTATTGCTATGTCGTCCTGAAACATTCACACAGCTATTTCTATGTCGTCCTGAAACATTCCCACAGCTGTTGCTATGTCGTCCTGAAACATTCACACAACTATTGCTATGTCGTCCTGAAACATTCACACAGCTATTGCTATGTCGTACTCAAACATTCACACAGCTATTGCTATGTCGTCCTGAAACATTCACTCAACTTTTGCTATGTCGTCCTGAAACATTGATACAACTACTGCTATGTCGTCCTGAAACATTCATACAACTATTGCTATGTCGTCCTGAAACATTCCCACAGCTATTGCTATGTCGTACTGAAACATTCACACAACTATTGCTATGTCGTCCTGAAACATTAACCCAACAATTGCTATGTCGTCCTGAAACATTCACACAATTATTGCTGTGCGGTTGTAAAACATTCACACAGCTATTGTTATGTCGTAAGGAAACATTCACACAACTATTACTATGTCGTCCTGAAACATTCACACGGCTATTGCTATGTCGTCCTGGACCCGGTTGTACGAACGTTCCATTAGTTAATGTATCATTAGCCTAATGACACATTAACTTTCCGTTAGTTAATGAGTCATTAAAAACTGGTTGTACGAAACGTCATTAAGTCCTCATTAACTAATGACGTTTTAATGGCATATTAACTAATGACGTGCTGTCATTAACCTGTAAACAGACAAGTAAACCAGTCAAATTCCAGTGTTTTGGTTCCGGTTTCTGTAATATGACAATATGACAGGCGCGCTTTTCCTGCTGCAACCGAACGATTCAACAGAAACTCACACAGGCATGATGCCTTTAACTATATTGTAGCAACGTCATGTCTACGTCATGTAAGTAGGATAAAATTAGAAATCACCGTGTCAATCTAACAATCTACGCGCAACGTACATGTACTGCGTTGAGGAATCTATGGTATTTTCGTATGACCGACCGCAGGCCAGTACGCTATAGGGGGGGGGGGGGGGAGGGCGTACGCATGGGGGGGGGGGGGGGAGGGGGGTTGGGAAGGCATTTTTTTGTTTACCCACCACCCATGCAAAACAATTATTTTCATACTTCACCCCACCACCCATGCTTTTGCATTATTGCTTCACCCCAACAGTAGTATATAGGGAGTCAAAATGATACCACCTACGGTGGTATCATTTCCACCCCTATATACTACTCCCACCACCCCCTAAAAATCAAAAATTGGTTAACGAGGAAATTGTCTCCCACCAACCATGAAAAATGTAAAATTGGTGTCATAAATACATCATGTTGTTTTCACGTCCAATTGAACATATAAAACTATACTCTTAAAAAGGATTTATTTTTGTCTCGTTGTCATAAATACATCATGTTTTTTTCACGTCCAATTGAACATATAAATTTAATAGGTTATAATAAAATATTATAACAAAATGGATAATAAAATACACAACAAGAATGGGAGAAAGATCGGAGGTAGAGATTTTTTGAGAGAAGCCGGTAATTCGTATTTACAGAGCAACTACGAATTATCGGTACCCATTCACAGCTGGGTGAACTGGAGCAGTGTGGATAAAGTGTCTTGCTCAAGGACACAACGCAGCGCCTCCGGTGAGGCCGAACCCACGACCTTTAGATCAGCAGTCTGACGCTCTAACCACCAGGCCACTGCGCTCCACTACCAATTGTTGTAAGGTCAACAAACATATATATACTCATCAGTTTCATATACAACATACAAATGGTGTGCAAATTATAATTATTTATTAATACCTATTGGCGAAAGAAAACATGTGATGGTTCGTTATTTTGTTAATTTTATAATTAATTTTATATTTTTTTTTAATAATTTAAAGCTGAACACCCCCTATTATTACATAGTAATTAATTTATGTTGTAACGACAATGTTTCAATTACACGGGTTATGGCCCGCGTAATTGATAGCCGAGTGTATCAATTACACAGACGGTGTGTACAGTGTAATCCTCGACTGAATTTGTAATTCTCAGTGAAAAACATATGTTGTATAGGTATGTAAATTTGTTTACTGCACCAATATAATTAATAATTAATAATTTTTTAAAAATTAGGAAAATTAAGAAAATTAGAATTTTTTTTTTTTTTTTTTTAAATTATTATTTTATAAAATATCACAATGGTGCTGTAACATTTCCTCCGACTTTATTTCCAAGTTTTACCCTAAATTTATCCCAATCAGTACACTCAATTTTGGGCATGGTGGCGCGTGCCTTGATTCTTATATCATTTTTTAATTCTTCATATCTCCCCATTTCTTCCACCACGGATTCAAACTCTAAATTTGATATTTTCTTATCGGCCAACGCTTTGGACACCATAACGTCGATGCTATTTTTCTTAGACCTAGCGAGAACGGATATTCTATCATGTTTTCTACTTTTTTTCTCGAGTTTTCCACCCGCCGCCCTAATTACCATACACAGCAACCCAGAAACGGCCGACACCGCACATACAATCCCGCTACAGGAAGGGTTTTTATAAATGGTGGATATAGTTGCAGCTGTTCCCGCCCCCCCCACACAACACAGAAACACTTACCAGAACCGTACTAGATGCTTCAGCTATGTTCACCGCGCGCTTATATTTTTTAGCGTGTCTTTTTCTATTTGCACATTCTCTAACTAAAATATCCTGCATAGCGACGATATTATTCAACCTAAAATCTGAACTTCTTTCGTTAATTGGATATAGTGTTGGTTGGTGGAGTGGTATTGAGAGTTGGATACAGTGATTCGTTCATATTTAAATTTTACAAATTTAGTTCAATATATTAGTATTTTACAAATTAAGTTCAATTAACAATGAGACAATAGTGGAATAACTCTCTGAGTCACCGATTTTCGTAACAAAGTTAATAACACTACTTGGGAAAGTCTAATTCGATCATCACCGGCGAACGAAACACAATCGTCGAACTATCTCCAGAGATTTTAGTGACTCCAACCCCCGTTCTTCCCCATCTACTACAATATTTATCGCGACCGCGCCCACAGGTTTACCATTAGCATTAACCGAGCAGACCGCCATTTGGATAACTTCACCTGCAGTGTATCCCCATATTTATTACTCGCTTTGGCACCGAACGAATATTCATAGTGCCCCTCAACCAATGGGCCCCGCTTCTCAGCCCAAACTGTTATGACACGTTTTGGTGTTTTCATTGTTTTCACTATTCCGGCAAGCGCCCTGTTTGCGTTATATGCCTCAGTACGAATCTTATAAGAGGCCTCCTCAAGAGCTTTGGTCGCGGCTATACGATCATGTTTCAGTTTATCGGAAACTTCGGTTATCTTTCCGTCTAGTTCGGTAAGTGCCGCTTCTCTGATGAGAGAGTCCTCTGAGCGCAACACCTCATAAGCCTTCGTAAGGTCCGCCTGGCGGTCTGCTCGGACTTTATGAATACCCAACCGGGCCTCCTTTCGAAATTCGGTTATTTTTTCGTATATGTCAGTAAGTGCCGCTTCTCTGTTGAGAGAGTCCTCTGAGCGTAGCGCCCCATAAGCCTCCGAAATGGCCTCCTTGTGATCTTCTAGGACCCCCTCAACCCCCGACCTGGTCTCTTTCAGAAATTCGGCTATTTTTCCGTCTAGTTCGGTAAGTGTCGCTTCTCTGCTGAGAGAGCCCTCTAAGCGCAACGCATCATAAGCCTCCGCAATGGCCTCCGCAAGGTTCGACTGATGGTCTTCTCGGACTTTATCAATACCCGACCGGGTCTCTTTTCGAAATTTGGTTATTTTTTTATCTAGTTCGGCAACCGCCGCTTCTCTGATGAGAGAGTCCTCTGAGCGCAACACCTCATAAGCCGTCGTAAGGTCCGCCTGGTGGTCTTCTCGGGCTTTCTCAATACCCGACGTGGCCTTTTTTTTGAAATTTGCTTATTTTTTTACCGAGTTCGGTAAATGCCGCATCTCTAATGAGAGAGACCTCTAAGCGCAACGTAAGGGCCGCCTGGCGGTCTGCCCGGACTTTATCAATATCCGACCTGCTCTCTTTTCGAAATTTGGTTATTTTTTTACCTAGTTCGTTTAGTTCCGTTTCTCTTATGAGAGAGTACTCTGAGCGCAACACCTTATAAGCCGCCTGATCTTTCTCAATATTCGTTCGGGTCTCCTTTCGAAAATCGATTATTTTCCCGTCTAATTCAGTAAGTGTCGCTTCTCTGGTGAGAGAGTCCTCTAAGCGCAACGCATCATAAGCCTCCGTAAGGTCTGCCTGCTGGTCTTCTCGGACTTTATCAATACCCAACCGGGCCTCTTTTCGAAATTTTGTTATTTTTTTACCTAGTTCGTTTAGTTCCGTATGCGTTTCTTCGCGACTTTGTGTATTCACAACCAGGGCATATTCTCTAAGTTGTGATAGTAGACTCTTATGAATCTCGTCCGTAGCCATCGATATAGTTCTATTGATCAAGGCCTTTGTTTTTTGGGTAGTTAAAAAGTCACCCTCTGTCGGGATGAATCCCCCTTCTGCCGGTTCCAAATTCTTTGAATTTATATTTGTCACCCAATCGGAAGAACTACCTGGTCCGTATATACTCATTTTCAATAATGTTGATAATATATAAATTACGAACATGCGTTTAATTCTAAATAATTTTATAATTTTCTTAAAATTAATTATTAATTAATTTGAAATTTCTAGGACTACCGAAATCGGGTAATCGTTCTTCAACTCTCGCCCTTTATCATCAAGAATAGAAATCTTCAACTCGTGGATGTGTCCCGATTCCAAAACTTTCATCTCGGGGTGTGGGAAGTCTAAGGTCACAGTCTCACCATAGAAACAGTCGCTGGCGGGCACAGTTTTCAGTAATGTGCTGGTGGATCCGTCTACCGTGTTGTACGATGTGTTCACCCGATCAAGGTGCACCCTGAGAGTTTTCGTGAAGGCGAAGTTTACTGGGGTATCGCCGGTGTGATAACCCGCGGGAAAGACAAAGTGCAACGGGAACATTCGCCCTTCATCCTCGTTGTAAGGGGGTGCAAATTTAAATCCTAACATTGAGGCCAACCCCGGAGCAATCCCCGTGGCTTTTGAGACTGTGAGAGTGACAGTATCAGGCATATTCCTTGCGATTAAAGCTTGGACATCTCTGAAACCCCAAGGCCAGGACTTACTACGACAGCTGATTCCCCAAAAGCTAAGGGTTCCTCTACGTTCTATTCCTTTGATAATATCCTTGATCATTTCAACGTTTTTCCACCCAACCGTGAAGGTGATTGATCTAAGGCCTACCCGGCGTTTTCCGCAGCAGTTGTCTATTAATTTTTGAAGTTCACAACTCTCTTTTTGAACATTAGTTATAGTAGCAAACATAATAATACCTTTCAATGGATACCAAAGCATTTAGCTTTAACTCTAATGTAAAGTACGCGGTCGGAGGTAAATACACGCAAAAAGACGTTGTTAACCGCCTTGTACACCCAACCGTAACGGTTAGACCGGACAGCGGCTTTGCCACCAATTTTCCTAACATCTTTGAACAATATAGGCTGCCCAAGATTACTACGATGGAGGCGGTAAACGGGTGGAAAGCAACACCGATGCAGTTTTGGCAGAACCAAATAAATTTCGCTGTATGGTGCGCAACAGCCGGGTGTGGAGTTTCATATAAAGACCATCTGACATCCAAGAATGTCATGCTCCGAAGTGTCTACAACTTTCATGCGTATTATACTATTAGGAGGATTCTCAAAGAACTAGGTATTTCACTACCTCAAGACGACGCCTGGGATCCCATTTCCAACGCATACGACCGTATGGCCTTTGAAAGACTGTGTAACGAATTTAACGTTTCAAAAGACGCGGACTGGAGACAGAAAGCATTTCCTACCAGCACCGGCCTCGGCGACGTTCTCATTCGGGGCCAGTCCGGGAATTGGACGCAGACTGATTTTAGACGCGATCACTCCGGCGACCACATCGTCAGTCGGAACGCCGGGAATTTTGACCCCGCGACGATGACTTTCGGGCCGGAAGTGTCTGGAGGTCGGCACTGTGGCGTCTCATCCTGCGAATGGTTACCTCCAAAACTAGCTCACATAGATTACATACAGCAGGCTGCTGAGGTCCGGGACGCGTTTGGTACATTTATGTTAGATACGGGTCTAGGGTTCACGCAGGCCGGAGTTACTCGCGTCAACGACTCCATTCGCACGTACGTCTGGGCCATCCTCGGCGCACAGAAGCAAACTCGCAGTTCTATACTAGGAACGGGAACAGCGTTTGATGCACAAAAACAATTCTTGGCACTTGTAGAGGACGCCATCTCAGCTAGGGTGGACCTGGAGAAGGCGATCCAGAATTATCAAGACGTTTTGCAGAATGCCAGCACCCCAGTAGACTATGTATTTGGAATAGGTCTTTATATGGCACCGAGCAATATGATACTACGAGACGACCCGGTTGACGGTTACAATAATCAGATCGTAATCGCCACCGCCAATCAAAAAATCGGCCACAACGGTAACGTGAACACGGATATCTTCAAGCGCACCCCCAACATGATCGGGTTCACCCAATCTGCGATTGGTGTTGATGTTGTAAATTCAAATAAATTTGAAAAAGATTTCATAAAACCCCCAATTCATCCAATCGTGCCTGGATTGGATAAACCCACCACAATTCGTAAATTGGATGCACCATCGAGTCCCCCTAATCCAACCGTAATTGGAACAGGAGCGGAAACACCAATCGAGATTGGAAGCACAACACACGAGGAGGAGAAATTAGCGCTCGTTGTTGCCCTCGCGGCGATCGGATTATTTACGCTTTGGTTGTTGGAACTCTCTGGCAGAGAATAATATGAGACCGGCGATTGCCACGATTAAAGCCCAAGTATTATTGGCGAGCCATCCGACCGTTTTTGATAATATAGATAACAAGAAGGAGAGGAGACCCCCGATCAACCCAGGCAGCGCGGCAGCCAACTTTCCTGCTAATTTAGCCAGTAGATTGGCGAGGGCTTTTAGTTGTTTTTTTATCCATTCTTTGACCCCACCGGATGGATCTGGTGCTGGTGCTGGTGCTGGAGCTGGTGCTGGAGCTGGTGCTGGTGCTGAACCACCCGTGATAGATAGAACTAGAGACGATATAGATAGAATTAGGGTCGATATAATCATGCTGAAAGCCGCGATGACGGTTATTATCGTGACGCCCTTCTCTCTGAACAGAGTGCGAATACGCGCACCGAGTGTAGTGTCCTCGTGCAGGACCCTAGAGATTGTTTCGCGGCTCCGACTTAATTGACCGGAAAGCGTCTCACGGTTTTAGTCGAGGCAGCCTCCAATCGAGCTTCTCTTTCGTCCCGCAACGACCGCAGAAGTTTGTTGATCCGCTCGGTAGATTTTTTATCGCCACGTGCTTCCTTTATTTTTCTTTCTTCTAGAGCAATATGTTTGTCCAGCGCTGAGAGTTTGGAGAGGTTATTGACTAGTTCGCCCCCCCGAGTTGTTTGCAGAACCTTATCGAGTCCCCGGAGTTCGCGAAGAGGTAACGGTGGGTCAAACTTCGTACCGTTTATTTCGTTGACCGTGGTTTCAATCGTGTTAATAGCGTTGGTGGCTACGCGAGGGATCTCGCTGAGCTCGATCGTTTCTATAGTGGCGGCCGTCTTCGCCAGCGTTTCGCCGGTAGACTGTAGGGTTTTTACCATTTTTGTAGGCAGCGGCGCCTGAATGTCGTCGAGCACTCCGAGAGCTCGAGCGAGTAGTGCTCCATATCGCTTCAATGAAGAGGGCTGAGGAACTTTTTTGTTGGGTCGTTCTTGTGCGTCAGCAACTTCCAGGTCTTGCCCCATTTAACCCACAGGTCTCCCATTTTAGTGCTGCGGAAATGCAACGCGGCCTTGATGCCGTTTTTAGATACTATATTCTCCCACCGTTTCACCAGAGTATTCGTTTCCTCGATAGACGCCAGCTCATTCTTGGAGATCCCCGCAGGAATATCGGCACCGCCCGCCCATGCCGGAGTTTTGGATTTGGCCTCCCACGTTTCGAAATGTGTACTCGCCTCGGGCGGGTGCTCTATGGAGGACGTTTTGTCCTCATCATCGAGCATATTATCGACGTAGTCATCACCGTCCAATCCCTCTCCGGGGCTATATGGATCGATATCATCATCATCATCATCATCATCATCATCATCGGGGTAATCTTCTCGGTCGCCCGTAGTGCGATAGAATTCGTCCATGCCAATATCGAGACCAGCCATCTTTAATAATTATTATTATATTAAAGACAAAACAATACAGGTTTAATAGTTTCAATACAATTAATTATGTCTTCGAGTCAATACGGTCGCAAACTCAATCCATACCGCAGACTGCGTGAGCCCCTCGGGGCAAAAGGCGTGAGACAGAGTGTCGTTATTACGAACAACCCATCGACGATCGACCAGAACCAGCAGCTCTTAGTCCGCTTCCCCAACCTCGGAACTCACGACGTCATTGTGCCGGGTACTGTTCGCCTCGCTTTCACTATTTCGCTAACGTCGACGGACGCGGACCGAACCGTCGTTCAGAACCTGGGTCGCGCCATAGTCAAGAAGACCATGATAAAGATTTCTGGTAATGAGGTGATGTCGATCGATGACAGCGACGTCTACCATTGTTATCAGGACCTATGGAAGACGGCGCAAGAGAGCGAAAACGCCGTCTATCAGGGTATTGACACCAGCAAAAATAAGAACGTAACCAAACTTAGAATCGGGGCTGGTAACATGGTAGATGGCAACGCGAGCGACAACGCTCCCCTCCCCCCCCCCCCCCCATCCCCCCCCCCCCCCCGATATCACACAGGTGAGATACGAGACTTGACCCCGTTGACCCGGCCTAAAATGACCTTGGCTATTGTCAGGCCGTTACACAGCATTACTCAATCAATCAATATATTGTTTTGGTCTTAATGATGAAACTGTCATGGTTGCGTTCTGAGGTAAATCTTATATTTCTTCCTTTTAATGATGGCCATATTTCAGCCATTAACGCTAGGAATCCGACAATACCAAAGTTAGCTAAATTACTTCTGTAGTTTGTCTGAACACCATTTCAGTTTACCGCCGTTACATCAGCTGTTATTCTAAGTATGTATGGTCGCTCGTTAGGGGCATTTCTTTAATTCATTTATAAGTGATGGGTTGTGGCCTATGCGTAGAATATCTGACTCCCAATCTGGAGGTTGTGGGTTCAAACATCGCCTTATGCATCAAAAATATACTTTCATAGTATATTCACCCCACTGGTCTGTCGGATGAGACTGTGTTCCCGTCTCTATATGACCTTAGCTGTTGCTGGGACGTTAAACTCATTCACTTTCACTTTTTCTTCGCTTATACGCGTAGAAACGATAATTAAGAACCTTACAGTTATTTTCCACCCCGTGAATTTATTCCTCTAAATATTCGTTTCTTGGCATGTTGACGCGATAAGACGAAAACGTTAATTTACATAAAATAAATCAATAACCATCGATTGCAAAACGTGATTATAATACCGTATTATACACATTTTTTTTACACAGTGACTTCAAGTGTTTTTCGCCCTGGAGCCGTAGACCAGAAATAAAGAAACGGAATTCGTTTCTACACTGCGTATGCGAAGAAACGAAAATTATTCTTCATCTAAATTGCTTGGCCCTAAATGATACTCTTTGTGTTGATGGGCCGTTAAGCACAATTCAATTCAATTACATGCATGTATGTACAGTAGATATGTGCTAGTATATGGATAAAATGTTATGTAACGCTAGTGTGAAAATTCAAAAACGTACATGTAGTCGTAAACGTTACAGTACATGTTACATAGCGTCTCCCTTGCTTTATACGCGTATCGGTTTCTGATTTAATTTCATTTATGTGTGTCAGATTGCATTTAGTGAATACAATTTCGTATTTGGTAAAGTCATGCATGTATCAATAACGAGGGAATTGTATTACACACCATGTCATAACCGCCGTGACTCATCAAAACTGTGAACATAATATGTGACGCGCCAAGCGAAAACCTCCTTTATGGATCAATGAATTGGTATCAACGTATTTGTTCGTTCCACCGTGTGACCGTAGTGGAGGGTAGAACATTGGGTGTGTCAATGCCTACGATGTGATACAGTTTAAAAAAAATTATATCTAAAATCGATTGTCGGTTCGCCCCTCCCAACTTGAACCCCAGAAAATGTCGCTGCCCTAGACATGCAGTGGGCCCACTATCGTCAGAACAAGCTGTGCCCGAGAGTCGTCCGCCGCACATACAGCGTGGATACATAAATAATACTCCCGTTTTTAAACGAGCGTATAAAACATATGCCGTCGTACACCCCCCACCCCCCCACAACTAGCACACTTGCGACATATCATGTTCGGTCTAGGTGCACACCTGATGGTGCTTACAATCATCTGTCGGTAATCCAGTTTCACGTGCAAAGTGTGACTGTAGAATTCGGCGGGGAACAAACGTATGTAAACCACACGATGTAGTCGCTCACGTCATCGCATCGCCAATAAATTTATATTTACCATTAGCTTGTCATAGTATATTTTCATAATCATGTGTTTGATCTCTTGATAAAGCAAGATTTGGCAGCACATGAGAATCGTCTCCAAAGACGATTTTCCTATTTTGTCAAAATATGGTTTTGTAAAGAAATACCAATGTATTCATGTTTTCTTTTCACATTTGTTGATTTCTTAATAAAATAGGTTTGGAAACACATGAGAATCGTCTCCTTAGATGATTCTAATGTTTGTAAAAAAACACACATTGATGCTTTTTGACACAAACGTTTGACACATTCAGAAATAAACGATTTAATTTGTGTTTCTCGAGTCGGGTGGAGAGGAAATACGATCGATTACACACCGTGAAAATCTTGTTGGAACGTAAATGTCAATTGGCACGTACACCATTTCAATTTACCGCCGTTACATCAGCTGTTATTCTAAGTATGTATGGTCGCTCGTTAGGGGCATTTCATTTATAAGTGACGAACTTTCCCTATTCGAGCCACCATAGGAACGACCCCTCTACCAATTAGCACGTTTAACATACATCATTTAGTGTCTTGCTATACACCTGCCGATGTTTACAATTATCAGTCGATAATCCCGTTTCACGTGCAAAGTGTGACTGACATTTAGAATTCGGCGGAAACAACCTTACCATAACCACGCTTTGTAGTCGCTCGCAAGTCGCTCTCGTCATCGCATCGCCGATATAAATTGATAATTATGCATTGATTAGCGTTTTAATTTTAAAATTTGTTTGATTTCTTAATAAAGCAAGATTTGGCAACACATGATAATCACTAAGACGATTCTCATATTTTGTCAAAAAAATGTGTTTTGTAAAGAACTACCACAATATATTGATTTCTTTTTTCACATGTGTTCGGTTTCTTAATAAAACATGTTTGGCATCACATGAGAATCGTCGACTAAGACAACACCATTACATTTTTTCGACAGCAGTATCACCAAAAACTAGCGATGCGACATGGAATGAAATGTCGGAGCCTAAACCATAGTCACTGGGAAACAATTGACACATTCAGGAATCGCCGATTTACATCCAGCCTCACCAACCTGTCGAATTGCGGCTCCATGTTTTTTATGGCGGGTGGGGTGGGGAGAACATACAAGGACCCGACGCAACGTGTTTGTGTGCTAGTACTGGGATGAATTTGATGTGATTAACAAAAATCAGCGTCACGGTTGCAAACATAGATTAGAAACACGAATATGTCTGTTTCTAAAGTCGGGTTCCATTATAACTTCCATAGGGTGGAGAGGAAATACGATCAATTACATACCGTGAACATCTTGTTGGACATAAATGTCAATTATCAAATAGGCCGTAATTTGTACGGCAGCATAAAAGGGACATTTACATTCTTTTCTATCTCGTTATCACGACATAGCAGCTCGTTCCCAAAAGAATCAGTTTCCACAAACAACGCATGTGCGTGTCATTGTCAACTGCAGAAATTCACATTGTGGGTTTTATGCGATCGTTTAAAAAAAAAGTGAAATAAACGCCGCCTATTAGTATAAGGCGCCGTGTATTGGACGTGTTTAAAGAATTAGTCACATGTAGTCAGAAATATAAAGTAGAAAATGTGTTCATAGAACACGGATGTCCCCCCTTTACAAACAAGGTGTGAACATAAGTCCCTAGTGAATATAAAATAAATTGGTGCAGTGGGGCATAAACATGAGTGGTACCAGACGAGTCACATACAAATCAAACTTAAATGTTGAATTTAATTTTATTTCCATACAACAAGCTAGGTCACGTACATACAATAATGCACATGCATTCTAATTTTATTTTTGGCTTAACGTTAAAGATCAACGTTTTCCCCGCCCAGGGTGTGGTTGGTAGGCGGGTATATTAGAGAAATTAGACAGGTAAAAAATCACGGTGACAGGAATTAGAGACCTAAAACAAGGGGGTTTGGATATTAGATAACCACATCATGCCGCTGTATGGGAAAACACACTCCAATGACATCACCATGGGCATGGGAAATGAAACAGAAAAACATTGATTTAGTAAAGTAATCACTAGTTGTAGATATTACAACAAAGTTTATTCTTATAGAAAAACATATTACATTTTATTGTTTTTGCTGTAATATAGATCATGTGTGTTTATTTGTAAGACATCATGCATTAATCGAATCGGGCAGTATATTTTCTAATCCAGTCCGCATCGAAATTATTACCAATCACCCCACTTGTTGTTTGATCGAACACGGTGTAAGGTGTCACTAGCCTATTATAGATCGGGATGCTGACGAAGTGACGTCACTGTGTAAGTTCGCTGCAGCTGTGTTGTTTAAACTTGAAGGCCAAGACTGTCAGTGACAGCATTTACAGCAGTTTGCGTGTGTTACACGGCATTTTAATTCTCAAAGTCTGAATGCCCTTCAGAGTTGCAGAATGAGACGGACAAATTACAGGGATTTTTGGATTGTTTACGCAATAAATATGTAAGTAGCATTGTATAAAGGAAATCTAGAGTAATTTGAAACTTCATCTTCACCATTTCATCGGTCTTTTCTGTTGTTTTTTAACGAATCGACAGCAATGGCTGCCATCTTGGATAATTCACGAAGGCTTAATGACAGGAGCACGCGCCCTAATGATGGTCCAGTACCTACATTAACTAATGATAAGTTAATGACGACTTAATGATAACTTAGTGTTCGTACAACTGAATTTAATGATAAATTAGTTAAGGAGTCGCTAATAAAAAGTTAATGAGTCATTAGTGCTTCGTACAACCGGGTCCTGAAACATTCCCACATCTATTGCTATGTCGTCCTGAAACATTCACGCAATTATTGCTATGTCGTCTTGAAACATTCCCACAGCTATTGCTATGCCGTCCTGAAACATTCACGCAACTATTGCTATGTCGTCCTGAAACATTCACACAATTATTGCTGTGCGGTTGTAAAACATTCACACAGCTATTGTTATGTCGTAAGGAAACATTCACACAACTATTACTATGTCGTCCTGAAACATTCACACGGCTATTGCTATGTCGTCCTGAAACATTCCCACATTTATTGCTATGTCGTCCTGAAACATTCACGTAAGTATTGCTATGTCGTCCTGAAACATTCCCACAGCTATTGCTATGCCGTCCTGAAACATTCACGCAACTATTGCTATGTCGTCCTGAAACATTCCCACAGCTATTGCTATGCCGTCCTGTAACATTCACACAGCAGGTATATTACTCCATTCCTCGCAGTCGAGAGGCACCTATTTCAATATTCTAGTTTGTAAGTGAGGCATTGTAAGAAAATGTTTAACCGTCATAGCCTCTATCGTTACACATTCAATTTGGATGTTACTATGCAATTGAACTAATGTATACAATGCATTCTAACTATTTACGCAGGTGGCCAGTATGAGGTTTGTGGAAGGCGTTTTCTGCTGCATTGTACCACAGTTGTGTATTTTGCTAGCTGTTTGGTGTCATCGGACTATATACTTCTCTATTTGACAACATGTAATGTCATTGTAATGATCTCAAATCTATATAATCATGTACCACGTGTACCTTTATTTCCTGAATGCACAATTATATTTACCTGTTTAGCATATACATACTACACATAGTTTGTAGCTAACAGACACGTCTTTGTGTCATACATGTGCATGCATATACCGCTATGTGGCATTGGAACCACATAGCAATCCCTACGATTGTCTTTCAAATGTAGTACACCCCGGAGGGACAATCATAGTCCATTTCTATAGCAACCAGAGACATGTATTCGAATATATATCACGGGCTAGCACAATTTGGTGTCCTCACAAGATACGGGACCTCCTCGGGATAATGGTATTATCAACTGTTATAATAAATTTAAGCTGTGTTAAAAGTGTATATATAGATCCGTAGATATCACATCCTAGTTACAAAAGCGGCCATGTTGATGGTCATCTTAAAACTGACAGTCATGGTGACACAGTATATGATTAAGTTTTGGGTGTATTTGTTTAAATAATGTTTAATTAGAAAAAAATAAATACAGCACATGTAGTGTTTAATGTAGAATTTACTACACCAGTGACAGCATGAATTATATATCGTTACCATGTTTTGTAGTTATTGTCCAATGCTTGCAACTCACGACCAAGTGTTGATTTAAATGATTGGCACATGTGAAGACAGAATTATGTGGGATCCTTAATGTGGATGAAAGCCATGCATATTTGCCATTAGCATCATATCATACTACATACTTTCTTGGCCAATGCTCATCATGCTCGCTTAATTGTGAAAAGTTTACTCGTTACCAATCGCATTAACTAGACAGCCCAATAATAACATTATATTCCCTGTCAACAATCAATCCATTTTGGAAACACTTGAGACAGTTTTTCAATACTTAAAATGATTGATATACATCCGTATTTCCCTTTGAAAATAAACAGACAATCACAAAATATACATAACAATGTTAGTGTTGCTTAATTACTGAAAACTGCAGCTTCATCGTCAATACTATTGAACATCTGATCATTTTGGTGGCCATTTTGAAAATATAATTATAGCATTGTATACCTGGATATGTATATTTTATCAAATGATTTGATTTGTAAATCGAACTGGTAGGGATTCATGTAATATGTACATGAAATGATGTTTATAACAACCTCATACATTAAAGAATAGTACAAAACAGGAACATTTTGGCGGCCATTTTGACTTGTCTGACAATTGAAGAAGGATATTGCATCACTATCTCCTGTATTTTCATTTATTTGTGAGAGAAAGCAATGTATATGTGTTTCAACTGTATGAATCTATAATTGTTCGTAACAGCACACGATTCGCAGAAAAATGTTGCAAAACCTATTTCAGCAGCCAATTTAAAATGTATTGCCATTTGCTGATGTAATTCAATGCAAGATGTATTCTAAATTATTTTACATTCAAATTGTGACTTAATTATAGCAATTTACCCGGTTAATGTTGATCAGACTGAAAGTTAACAATATAATAATGTTCGGCGGCCATGTTGAAAAATGGCCATCATTTCCTAATCCAGCGGCATTTTGAGCGCAGTCAACCAGGTTTGATAGACAATAGGCTACTGAATCCGAAAATCATACTCACCAAAAATCCCACAAGGGGGGGGGGGGGGGGGTGGGGGGGGGGGGGGGGTGGGGGTATTGCTGGCTGAAGGTTTTACTAGTATAGAGGCCAGAAAGTCAACATGGGCAAACACTGTATATCCAGATGAGCCGGCTCTTAACGAGCCGTCTCATCAGAATCTGCAACATTTGTCACCTCTAAAAAAAATACATAGTTTCGGAATAGTTCGAATATTAATACGAAAAAATCAGTGTATGATATCCAGGGTTGAAAGGGTTAACCATTTCACCCCTAAGTAACTGGAATGGACTTTGATATGTTCAATCCAATCATCACAAAATGATTTTCAGACTAGTCCAATTATAAAAAGGGGATGTTCTTGTTGTCAAAAATATGAAAATTACTTTCGAAAAGTGCAGATCCTAGTGAGATGGTTCGTCACGAGCCGGCTCATCTGGATCTACACTTTTGCCAATGCCACTATACAGGCATGTGGTGTTGAAAGTGCTTGCATAATGACATCTCTCGTTGAGTGGTCCACTTACCTCATTTCCGTGACTAAGTATGACACAGACAAAGCAGTAATAATTCTTCGATGATGTTTTGTCATTGAGTTTCTTTATGGCCTCTTTCAAAGCCTTGTTCAGCTGGGACATACTAAAGTCCTGTTTCTCTTTATCTCTTGGGTTGTCGACATCAAACTTAAGTTTTTTTCCAAAGAATTCGTTTAGTTTACTGACATCGTGTTCTGTACCTGCGTAAAATGGGAACAAAGGAAATGGAATAAGCCAGGTTAAGTTTAAAAGGAAAATTGTAAAATGTATCAATTATTATTATCATTAAACCTTATTGTGTTGCTTTATTTGAATTTAGTTGGAAGATAAATACATAATTGTGCATAAAGTGTTCATACATGTACATGTATATGAAAATTTACATAACTTTTGATCGGATTAATACTTATTATTCTGTTTTCCACTTAGGGTTTGCATTGTAATTATCTGTTTTTCCTTTCAATTTTCTTTCTATAATTATCTACCAGAGTTGACAAAATATGTTTGTATGTGTATGTTTCTATTACGTGTATAGCCTTTCAGGAATAAATGTTACCGACCATCCCTTTCATCGGAAAAATTCAGTATCAGTAGATAGCCTGTCTTTTCTTCTGAATCGTAGCAGTCAAGCACACCATCAAAATTCTTCGTGGTATCTGAAAACAAACAAAATTAATAGATCTTGAGCCAGTAATATTAACCGGATAAATTTATGCAATTAATGTTGTCAGAAAAGGCAAAATGGCCGCCAAAATGTTCTTATTTTGTTCTATTCTTTACTCTATGGAGTTGTCATAAACACCATTTCATGCACATATTTCATGTATATATCCCAGTTCGATATACAAATCAAATCAGTTGATAAAATATACATATTCAGGTATACAATACTATAGTTATATTTTCAAAATGGCCTCCAAAATGATCAGATGTTCAATAAAATATATTTTCTAATTAAACATTATTTAAACCAATACACCCAAAACTTAATCATATGCAGTGTCTCCGTGACTGTTAGTTTCAAGATGACCATCAACATGGTCGCTTTTGCAATTATGATGTGATATTTACGATTTAAATGTCATAAAATAGTTGATAATACCTTATCCAGAGGAAGTCCCATATCTTGCTGGTGACACCAAAATGTGCTAATACATGACATATACTTGAATACATGTATCTGGTTGCTATAGTAATGGAATATGATTGTCCGTCAAGCGTGTAATATATATTAAAGAGATTGTTATGTGGATTGAATCCACATAGGGGTGTATGTATTTACATGTATGTCATAAAGGTAAAAACTATTTGTAGCATGTAAATGCTAAACAAGTAAATATAATTCTGCATTCGGGAAATACATGTACACATGGTACATGATTATAGAGTTCTGAAGTCATTAGAATGACATTACCTGTTGTCAAATAGAGACATATTCCGATGACACCAAAGACCCAGCAAAATACACAACCTGTAGTACAATGCGGCACAAAACGCCTTCCACAAACCTGAGTCTGACTGCCTGCGTAAATAGTTACAATGTAGACATTAGTTCAATTGCATAGTAAAATCCAAATATAATGTGTCTGGATAGAGGCTATGTGATATTGTTTAGATGAACATTTTGATACATTGCATAATATGTTGTGGAGACACGTTTATCATTTATGGGCATTTAAACGCAGATTGATGGTCCTATGCGTGTGTGTGGCTACGCATGGTAATACATGAGCTTGTGTAATACAAATAATTTGACTGCTGTAAATTGATAAGTTCGGCGATTTTGGTGAAAATGGGCACATCATTTATGTAATAGATATGTCATATTGATGTAAGATTTTCCATCTGGATCACATTTGAAATAACAATACCATTACATATGGCCTCCTGTTGTAGTTTGTACAGAAACGTATGTATGTCAGATGTGCATACTTCTTAAGCTGAACTAGATTGCTTTTTGAATACCCCGGTATGGCTTTTTACATACATACTAATATTGGCGTGTATATATAGCTATATAATTATATACCCGAGTTTGTAGGACATACACATTATTTCAGAAGACATACATACTTTTAGCCACATTTAGCAAATATTTATTTTGGCACAGAAATGCAAAGACTACACTTAAGCGATATACTCGTATATTTAAAATATGTAATGGTGATGTTATGCTATGCAGGTATATGCCAAACAGTAGTATATTGGGTATGAGTTCGTTACAGCGACTAAGGGGAGACGAATTTGCGGGTGTTTGAGTGATCACCAACACCAAAACTGGTAACAGTTGATATGGGGGGAAAATATAAAAATATGCCGCCACCCTCAATTCGCGAATTGAATTTGGGTGGATTCATTTTTGGAATTTCTAAATTCTAAAAAATGATCTCCTAATTTTAAAATTAATTAATTATGAGAAATTATGAGAAATCAGCGGATGAGAACGCCATCTGGAGACAGCTGGGTGTCAGAAGGCACCGCAATAAAGTTCTTCGCGAACAAACCCGTGCGATGGACCACTGTCGAGGTAGTAGAGCACGGGCTCATCGGGTTTGGTAATATATCGATCTAGATGGTATACATTGAGAGACCACACGGGATCAGTCGCGCGGCGGCGACCATCCTCGAGCTCTCCCGGTTGATAGAGGTACCGGACGGCAACATCCGATGGAAGCCTTTTCTCCGCTAAACCAACGGGTCGCCCGCGCGAGACGGCAGAGGAGTTGTGCGCCACTATTTTCGACTTGATGGCATCTACGGGCTTTTTACCGATCAATCTGGTCACCTCGCCGTTCAGTGCGGAGACCACGGCGGGCAGCCTGGTCACCCACTCGGTCGATCGCGAATGAGGGTCTACAAGCTCTTTGGCATATTAGTGTCCGAACAACCTCTCAGCCAGGGTTCGATTGAACCGCTCCACGATCCCCTGGTCCCGGTGGATGTTGACGCGGCCGCGTCTAACAGAAACGTCGTGTTTAGTCAATAGATGGGAGACCGCGCCCATGAACTCGCGGCCGGGATCGACCTTGAGAAGATTCGGCCATTTGAGAGGACTCCTCTTATGTATTCGGGAAAGAGCCTTGGCCACCTCCTTATAATCTTTAGTGGCCAGCGGCTCAGCCCCCTTATAGCGACTCGCTACGTCAACAATTGTCAGTGTGTACTTGTACGTCTTGCGACCGACGCGATCGTGAAGGAGAAACAGGAGGTCAGCTTGGTGGACTTCGTTCGGCACCGGCACGTCGAATTTCGGCCGCGGAATATTGTGAGGCGCGGGCAAATATATCTGCCAGATGGCCTGCTTCTTGAGCCATTCCGTGGCGGCGTTTTCGGAAACCTTGGTCGCCGCCGCGAGGTTCTTGATGGCCGCGAGTCCCTTCCAGTAGCCGTGGGGGCTGTAGTATGTGTTCGCTATCTTGCGCGCTACGCGAAACGATAGTTTGGTATCAAGCTTGCGCGTGTCCATCGTATGCGAGGTATTCTAGTAGGTCGAACAGTCTCCAACATGCCCTCGCCAGATCGTCCGGTAAGTGCGTCGTCGACACTAAATATTTGTTGGAAGTTTCGCTGCAGCTGCCGGTTAAGTTCTCAAGGAACTCGGAGGAATCTAACATCCGCTTTGCGAAAAGGGTGACCGCTTTTTCGTCCTCGCGCCACGTCTCTAGAGAGTCTTGGGCCAGATGGATCAGACCCTTTGCGCCAGCTAAACGGTGTTTAAGGGCCGTGTAGCCTACATCGATCAGAGCAAAATAAAGCTCGTCAACTAACATCGTTCTATATATATATTATTTAACAAATTTTTTTTTAAAATAATTATAGCTTTAGCTTATTGCTTTTGCTTATTGCTTTTGCTTATTGCTTTTCCAATATAGTAGCTGACGAGACCCGTCTCAACCATCCCCACGACGATGAACGCGATCTCGCGGTCTTTTTGGGCCTCTGACGGTACATAGAAATCTGAAAGTTGGGGCTCGGGATCCAGCGGCGCTAGACTTTTCTGCGGATATGCCAGCGCGTACTCGCGGTTGGCATCTTCAACGTTCCGGAAAGTTTGCGCGGCGTGATTCTCGCTGCGAAACTCTTCGTTGACCCAGTCCAGACGGGCGGTTCGTTTTTCCGACCGTGCTTCCTTGCGCTATCGAGTTGTTCTACAGCTAAATCGTGATGCTTGCGATCCTCATCTGCGTCCGAGTTTTTAGGAATTAACGAGAACAGAAAGTTGCTACCGCCGAACGCCACTGCACCTACGATTACTCCGAGCGTAGCCATTTATTTCCATATATTAACAGGTAGAATTCCAGCTTTAATTAGATAATCTCGAGTCCCAACTGCGGCCGCTACAACTAAGGTCACGAGCCCTACTTCTCTCACGGTCATATCCAACTTGGGAGCGGGCCCTCCGAAGGCCATTTTTGATAGTCGAGCAAACCGATACTGAGACCCGATATCACCACGGCGTGATAAAGCGCATTTACTATCATTTTACCATCGTTTTCAGCCATTATATTTATTGCATATAAAAGGGACCCCGATTAAGGTTTAAATGGGGCGCAATCGGTTTCGGAACCGCGGCTGGTTGTCTCGAAAGGTAGTTCCGCACACACAGGGTGCCAACAACTGCCAGACCACCATCAACAACCCACGGGATGATCCAGGTAGGAGCTACAGCACTCCACGATTGCTCCGACAGTTCCTGCGGAGATTGAACCGCATCTGTCTTCGGGTGTTTTGCTGTTTCTGCCCCCAACTCCAATTGAGATTGGTGCTCCAGTTCCAATTCGTGAATTGGGGGTGCGGCTGGAACAGCAATCCCCGATTGCAACGACTGTTTGGCCTCTCGAAGCTCGGCTAGTATTTTATCTTGTTTAGCTTTTCGGGTGGCAGCCGCTGCCCGCCCAGCTGCCTGTCTTTTTGGGTTTTTGTGTCGTGTAATCGGATTCAACAGTGTTGAGGGTTCACCCAACTGCCGCTCCTGTTCCAATTCGTGAATTGGGGGTGCGGTTGGAAGTGCAATCGGGGATGGAAGTGCAATCGAGTTCAACAGTGTTGAGGGCTGTTCCGTCACTCTCGCTGGTGCGTCTTGTGTCATCAATTTCTGAGCTTATAGTTCCTGGGCATATATGTCCAAATTGAAAGTGCTTAGCCGTGGTCAACACGGTTGTCAGCGGCGCTAAGTACATTCCAAACTTGTGATAAATTGAGCAGCATACTGTTCTAAGAGTGTGTCCTACAAAAAGGTCAGTCTCTAGATCGCCAATCAACCCCGCGGTGTTTGGTATAGGGAGAAGTGTACCAACAGCGGTAGTGTACAGATGAATAGCCGCCGATCCAAGAGTTTTCGTCATCTCCGCACCTAACCTAGATTCGTATCGCGTATACATGTTATCGATCTCCGCATCTGACATCTTGTCCACCTGACAAACTGAGAGACGCCTCTACCGAGATACTGCTCAGATTGTCCCCCAGCAACCAGCGCAGCTAGCCGCTCGCGTCGCGTCGTGTTTTCATTTTCTTTCAGGAAAGATACCGTATCGGTAGCCGTGCCATCATTCAGGAAAGATGTCGTGTCGGCAGTCGTTCCTACAGGTCCAGTCGTGTCGGCAGTCGACACGACTGTCTCTTCCATTAGTAGATCGAGAAGTTCGTCGCAGTTCATTATTTTATTTTTAATAATTAGTACTATTCTGACTAGCCTCATAAGTCTAACATATTGCCAAGCGCACCATCCGATACTTATGATCACCGTTAAGCTCGCAGCGGAGCAACAAATTATTAACAATTGCTCAACATTGTTAAGCATTTGCTCAACATTGTTAAGCATTGTTAAGTATTAGTTAAGCATTGTTCAGCATTGTTCAGCATTGTTCAGCAATTGCTCAGCATTTGCTAAGCATTGTTAAGTATTTGCTCAGCATTGTTAAGCATTTGCTCAGCAAATACTTATTACTGCGTAATTTGTGAGTTGATCAGTTTTTAACAGAAGCTTGGCGTGCTTAGTTTCCGAAAGCATCTGTCGAACCTCCAGGCGCTCTTCGCGCGTTGGAATAACGTCGTTCTCTCGAAGACAGTCATCGAATGAGTCTCGGTTCTTGCAGTGAAAGAGGGCGACCCATTTCGTTTGCTGGCGCAGATCCTTGAGGACGGCGTTGTACTTCTGAGTGGAGATCCATACGCTTTGCCCCGCATTGCGGCCCGAAAATGCGAGCTCGGGGAGCATGTCCTTCTTTTTGGTCATCGCCGCCTTGGCCGAGCAGTCGTCAATCACGTATAGGGTGGGCTCGCCATGGAATCTTTGGTAGAAGCCGCGTAGCCAATTTTGAATCCTGTCGCCAGGGTCAACGACGTATACCTCATGGTCGGTCCATATCCACGGGCGCCGCTGATAAGTATCGTTGTGCCGCACAGTGGGACACAGGATCACAATGTGTCGAAAGACATCGCGATAGGACCCCTCGAGCAAGTCGAGGATGAAAACCGTTTTTCCACATCCTGTCTGCCCACATATTATGGCAGAGTGGGCATCACAAACTTTATTTTTATTTAAAGCTTTATATTTAGTAGAGCGCTGAGACGTATCGACCATCTTCGATGTTGAGTTGTGCGTCTGTGATTATATATAAGTACACGTTCAATGGCCCAGCTCCGTCCGCCTCTTTGTTATCTAGATCGTCACACCCTCGCTAGTGTTATCAACTTGGCGTCCACTACCGTGCATTTGGTTGTCGTCGCTGACTCGCATGTCTAGCCATAACGCGTTATTTGGTAGTCAGGAACTGTGCGAGGGAGACGTCCGATAGCTGCAGGTCTTTGGCAACCGCGGCAACCTCCGGGGAGCGCTTAGCGCCGGCAGCAAACTGCTTTCTGGCTTCGTCCCACTGCTGGTGTGCGCGAAGGCCCTGGCTGTATAGTTGATTGGGGACTCCCTCGATCGTCACCTCGACCTTCGCGATTTTGGGGTTATAAAATTCGTCGCTTTTTCTAGCCCCGAGCGCGAACCGACCCTCCTCTAACAGCATCAGTATACCTTTCATCGAGCGGGCGGGCGGGTGCGTTGACATTAATATTCCACAATGTGTCGCTTTTTTCTTTCGTCATCTTGCGGTGGCGAAGAAGTCGGTCGTAAAGTATGGCAACGCGCCCGGCGTACTGGGTTCTGATCAATCGCGCGAGTTCTGGCACCCTGACCACGTCGTACTCCAACGAAACATTGTCGATCGTATACGTCGATGCCATGTCGATGCCATGTCGATGGCTATGAGAACTCGGCCGTAGTCGTTGAACGTTAGTTCGTATTCGAGGCGGTCAGCCAAATCGCTCTGATAGTAGGGCATGTGACTCTCCAGAATCTCAAAGTCGAGCGGGATATAGAAGCGGTTGCCGTAAGCGGCCCCGATCGCGTTGTCGCTCGCGTCGTTATCTGCCTTGTTACCAGCCCCGATTCTAAGTCTGGTAACGTTCTTATTTTTGCTGGTGTCAATACCCTGACAGACCGCATTTTCGCGCTCTTCCGCCGTCTGAACGACGGTTCGGTCCACGTCTGCCGACGTCAGCGAAATGGTGAAAGCGAGGCGAACAGTCCCCGGCACAATGACGTCGCTAGCTCCGAGGTTGGGAAAGCGGGCCAAGAGCTGCTGGTTCTGGTCGATCGTCGATGGGTTGTTCGCAATAACGACGCTCTGTTTCACAACTTTCGCCCCAAGGGGCTCCCGCAGTCTGCGGTACGGATTGAGTTTGCGGCTGTATTGACTCGAAGACATATTTTCAGTGAAACTAAATACTCTATTAAACCCGTATGGTTTTTTCTTTAAAACATCGTTAAAAACGGCTGATTACGATATTCGCATGGACGAATTCGATCGCGACCGAGACGATGACATCGATGATGATGACATCGATGATGACGATAACGAAACGCCCTTCATAGAGACTCCAGCAGGCGAGGAAATAGGTGGCGCTACCAGCACCATTAGTCAAAGTCGGGAATTACTCGAGGGAGCTGTAGACGACTACTACAACAATTTGGCAGAAAAAAGGTGTGGTCCCGTCTGTCGGCCGCGACTACTCCAAGTTCGAACTTCGGGACGGTAGGTTGCGGCTAGAAGCATCAACTTTCCCAATAATCCACATGACAACCGGGAAACCCCTAGCACTGAGCACCATTGCCGGAAAAACCCGGGGCGGTGGCGAAATCGTAAGGAGCGAACTAGTATTCTTAGATTGGAAGCGTGGTAAAACAATTATACCGGCCCGTGCTGTAGAGACCCTACAGTCTACCGACGAAACGATGGCGAAGACGGCCGCCGCGATAGAAACTGTCGATATCAGTGAGGTCCCTCGAGTAGCCACCGACGCTATTCGCACAATGGAGATCAATGAAAGCGAGCTAGACGAAATACTCAACCTCGACCAAGGGTCGAACGATGACCCACCGTTACCTCTTCGCGAACTCCAGGGACTCGATAAGGCTATGCAAACGGTCCGGGGCGAACTGGTCCATACCCTCTCCAAACTCACGGCGCTGGATGAACATATCGCGCTAGAAGAAAGAAAACTTGGGGAAGCCCGTGGCGATAGAGAATCTACCGAGCGGATCACCGAACGACTGCAACCGTTGCGGGATGAAAGAGAAGCTCGCTTGGAGGCTGCATCGGCTTGCCGTGAGGCGCTCCGCACCCAAATAAGTCGGATCCGCGAAACAATCTCGAGGGTTCTGCACGAGGAGACGACACTCGGTAAGCGTATTCGCACTGTGTTCAGAGAGCAGGGCGTCACAATATTAAGCATCCTCACAGCTGTCGGCATGACTATATCGACCATAGTTCTAGCTATCGAGATGCTCGTAGGTGGTGCGGCGGCTGCACCCGCGCCAGCACCCTCGCCATCCGGTGGAGCCAAAGAGTGGGCAAAAAACCGACTGAAAGCCCTCGCCAGTCTCCTGGCTAAATTAGCCAGAAAGGCGGCTGCAGCTCTGCCCGGGTTGATCGGGGTGTCGTCTCCTACTTGTTATCTATATTATAAAAAACGGCCGGATAGCTCGCCGATAATGCTTGGGCTTTAATCGTGTCGATCGCCGGTCTCCCACTATTCTCCGCCCTTTAGTTCCTAAAACCAAAGCGCGAATAGTCCGATCGCCATGAGGGCGACGACGAGCCCTAATTTCCCCTCCTCGTGGGTTGTGCCACTAATTCCCGCTCCTGTTCCAATTCGTGAATTGGGGGAACTTCCTGGTGCATCAAGTCCTCCCAATTCACGAATTGGAACAGGAGCGGGAACATGCCGCTCCTATTCCAATTCATGAATTGGGGGTGCGGAGGTGGAACTTGACGAGACACTAGTTCCCGCTCCTGTTCCAATTCGTGAATTGGGGGAACTGGTGGAACTTGATGGTGTGCTTCGTGGTGGGGTGGGTGCTTGCGGTTTTATGAAATCGGTTCCACTTCCAACCTCAACACTGTTGAACCCGAGCATGTTGGGGGTGCGCTTGATGATATCCGCGTTCACCTTCCCGTTGTGGCCGATTTTTTGATTGACGGTGGCGATTACGATCTGATTATTATAACCGTCAACCGGGTCGTCTCGTAGTATCATATTGCTCGGCGCCATATACAGACCTATTCGAAATACATAGTCTAATGGGGTGCTGGCATTCTGCAAAACGTCTTGATAATTCCGGATCGCCTTTTCCAGGTCCACCTTAGCTGAGATGGCGTCCTCTACAAGTGCCAAAGATTGTTTTTGCGCGTCAAACGCCGTTCCGACTCCTATTATAGAACTGCGCGTTTGTTTCTGTGCGCCGAGGATGGCCCAGACGTATGTGCGAATGGAGTCGTTGAGGCGGGTAACACCGGCCTGCGTAAACCCTAGACCATCGTCCAATATAAAGGTTTCTATACCCTTCTGCACGTTTCTGTCTTGTAAAATATACTGTACGTGAGCCTTTGATGGTAATAACCATGTACATTATTTGGAATCGCACGTGTGCCCTCTAGCCACTTCAGCCCCGAATGTCATGTTGGATGTATTAAAATTGTTTTCCGTCCAATTTACCGTGTTTCTGAATGGTGGTGGTGCTGTGTAACTCGGAGTATAACCCCTGACCGCCAACCCTGTAAAATCAGGTTTCGTTCTGGCATAGTATGTCCCGTGCTCTAAACCCCTAAGATGAACGGTGCCCAGGCTGTTGCTGTTCGGGTATACTTTCTGTCTCAAATCCGAATCTTTTGAAACGTTAAATTCGTCACATATCGTTCGAACGCCTTACGGTTGTATGTGTTGGAAATGGGATTCCAGCCGTCGTCTTGAGGTAGTGGAGTACCTAGTTCTTTGAGAATCCTCCTAATAGTATAATACACATGAAAGTTGTAGACGCTACTGCACAGCATGCTGTTCCTGTATTTTATGTGGTCTCTGAAAGAGACGCCACACCCGGTTGTGGCACACCACACGGCAAAATTTAGTTGGTTCTGCTAGAACTGCATAGGGTTGTTGTTCCAGTTTGTTATGACATCCTGTGTAATGGTTTTAGGAAGTCTGTACTTTTCAAACATGTTAGGGAAATTGGTGTTGAAACCCAGGCCCAAACTGGCTCTTATTTGGGGGTGCACAAGCCCACTAATGGTGTTCTTTTGAGTGTATACACCTCCGACCAGGTACTTTGCATTAGAATTAAAGTTAAATGCTTTGGTATCCACTGAAAGATATTATTGTGTTTGCTACTATCACTAATGTTCAAAAAGAGAGTTGTGAACTCAAGAAGTCAATCGACAACTGCTGCGGAAAACGCCGGGTAGGCCTCATATCAATTACCTTCACGGTTGGGTGGCGAAACTTGGTGGAGCGCGAAGGGTTTTACTATGTGAAGGATGGACGACAAGTAAGTGTAAAGCTGCCTCCCGGACTGTGGGAGGCAAGACAGCTCATACACTTTGTTTCCACAGAGCGTGATGACGAAGCCAGTCTCTCGATATCGAAGGCGACCTGGCTCGCAACATTAACAGCACCCGACGGCGCTGTGATAACTATGTCAAACCCATTAGGCATTCGCCTCTGTTTCAGCCACCCACTTATAAAGATTGTTTCCCCTCGGGGCCAAAAATTTGTTGGAGATGTGCCTGTGGATCTAGCCTTTACCAAAACCCTCAAAATACATTTGAACCAGTTGAACACGTCGTACAACCTGGTAAATGGGGCCCCCAGCACACTACCTAAAACAGTGCCCGCCAGCGATTGTTATTTTGGGGAGACTGTCACATTAGACTTCCCATCCCCCGAGATGAAAGTTTTGGAATCTGGACACATCCACGAATTTAAGGTCTCTATTCTCGACGACCGAGCGAAAGAGTTGAAAAACTATTATCCGATTTCGGTCGTTCTCGAAATTTCGAAGAATTAGACACAAGCTACCCAAATTTATATCCATATAAAAATGAGTATATACGGGCCAGATAGTTCTTCCAATCCCAATCGCGATTGGTTGTCCCCACCGAAATACAAATATGATTCAGGTGGTGGATTCACCCCCACAGAGAGTGATTTTTTAACTACCGAGAAAACCGTAGCATTGGTTGATGACACTGTGACTTCAGCTACAAAGCACATTCATAGAAGTATAACACAACTAATAACGGGGATTTAGGAAGTCCGGACGGGTATTGAGAAAGTCCGATCAGATACACAGACGGACCTTACGGAAGCCTATGGGGTGTTGCGCTCTGAGGACCAGACAGCACTTACTGAACTAGGCGGAAAAATAACCGAATTTCGGGAAGAGGCCCATACAGAGTTTATGGAAGTTTCCGATAAACTATCGAGAAGCTTGCCGCATTGTTGGACACATCTGTAGAGCAGTTTAAGTTATTACGCCGCAGAAAACCCATCATAACAGTTTGGGCTGAGAAGCGGGGCCCATTGAATGAGGGGATCTATGAATATTCATTTGGCTCCAAAGCGAGCAATAGATATGGGGGATACGTCATGACAACTCCCGGTACGCTTCTACGAATGGCTGTCTGCTCGGTTAATTTTAAGGGTAAATCTGTGGGCGCGGTCACCGTAAATCTCGTACTGAATGGGGAAGAACGGGCGGTTGGAGTCACTAAACTCGCTGGACAGAGGTCAGCGCTGGTTTTGTTCGCCGGTGACAATCCAATCAGAGTTTCCGAAGGTAGTGTTATTAACTTTGTTACGAAAATCGCTGACCCAGCGAGTTCTTCCACTGTTGTAACATTGTTAATTGAACTTGATTTATGTGACGAGTGAACATTTAATACCGTTGAACCTACAACCAAAACCTGCCGATCCTGTTTCAACACCCAATACCAACAATGTTAGACAATTGGAATTGGGGGATATGACCCCGTCAAACTTCAGGTTGGAAAATATCGTCGAGATACAGCAGATTCTAAAACAAGAGGGGGAAACTCGGAGGGTAAATGCTAAGATATATAGACGAGCTGCAAATATAGCGAAGGGGGTTCGCACCTTGTTATCGTTCGTTTCTATACTGGGTGGGGCCGGAACCGCTGCACTGTTATCTACAGTCGTGGCAATTCCTATTGCCGCGGGTTTGAGTGGTGTAGCCGATCGGGCAGGACTGCTGTGTATGGCGTTCAGAGTAGTGGGAAGAAAATTCGAAAATAAAAGTAGAAAGCACGACAGAATATCGGTTCTCGCAAGGTCTAAGAAAAATAGCATCGACGTTATCGTGTCCAAAGCGTTGGCCGATAACAATATATCGGACACTGAATTTGAGTTGGTGGTGGAGGATATGAGGATTTAAAAAATACTATTAGAACTAAGGCGGCGCGCGCCACCCTTTCCAAGATTGATAATACTGATTGGGATAAATTTGGGTTAAAACTGGGAGATAAAGTGGGGGGAAAAGTTGAATTATTATTTGAATTATTACTAAACGATAATGCTTACGAGCACGTAATTCCTTGCTAAACAGTCGATGCGTAGCCTGAGTGCATTTCGCCTTATCGATTATTGGGATAACAGTGGGGGGAAAGTTACAACACCACCCCGCTCGGGAGCAGCACCAATACCATCCAATTTCTCCAATCGCGATTGGTGTTTTGATGGATTGGGGTTGGAAAATTGGAGGGAATTGTGATATTTTATAATTTTCTTAAAATTAATTATGAATACATATTGAACATTAATATCTGCGTATGTATATACACCCTCAATTCGCGAATTGAAAGTGCTGCAATATTGGAGAACGGAACGGAAAATGTCTAAATCTGTTATTGATGCACCGCTCTGTTAGATATTGCAGGGGCTCGGGGAAATGTGCCTGCCTCATGGGCTTACCAATTTGTGGGCAAAAGAGCCGCCAATTGTCCAATCAGCTCGGGAGCAGATTGGTGGAGCAGATTGGATATTCGGAGATCCGATCCAATCCGCTATTGGGGCAGGAGAATTGGGGTTTAGCGGTCCGAAGAGACCAGTAGTACCAATTAATTATCAATTATCGGATTATTAATTTTTATAAATTTTGCTAATTTTTGCAAAATATCCCCCCTTTATTTTTTTTAGATTTTAATTTTCTTAAAATTATTAATTATGATAAAGAGGTTGCGTGTGCATACCGTCTGGAAGGATTCTTCTTTTATCGTAATAGGCCGATAGCCCCAACTTCCTCTGCGTATATGTTTTCATCGCGCCGTCCCGCATTCGGAATCCGCGGTTTTCACACATATCTTTCCCGCCCTCAATTCCCGAATGGACATCCTCTCGCCCCCAGTTCAGCGCGTTCTTATACCGATTCCAGGTTAGCGTATTCTGTCTGGCAGATAATCCTTTTGCGGAATGTTTTAATCGACCATCCAATTCTGGAATTGGTAGATTGGCGGTCGCCAACTTCTCCACAAAATAGCACTTGCTCGATAGCGCAATGGCACGATCTCCGTGAAATTCTACCTTGAAATGCCCATGCTCTCGGTCGCTCCATTTATCCCACGCCAACCAATTTTTCTTATCTGTCTCATACTCATCGTGCAGATGAGGTTTTACCATACTATCGAAACTGCCGTATTTCTCATTCCCTTGCGGAGATTTCGCGCTTACTGCCATGTATAGACTGTCCGTATCCATTTGTATTAATTCAAAATCTGTTCTGTCCACATACTTGTCTAAGAAATCGTAATAGAATTCCAACATTCTCAGCTTGGCCAGTTGGTGCACGGCTATCCCGCAATGGAATGGTCTAGTCATAACCGCATTAACTTTTCTAGAAGATATCTCGTACGCATCGCCGATCTCCTTCAGATCGTTGAAGTATGCATATCTTAATGCCTTGTCCACACATTTCTCGTCCTTCGTATATGTCGTATTCAGGTGACCCTCAGGAGACTCTATCATTTTACCGAAGCACGAGTTCCCTAACAATTTCATTATGCCAGCAATATGGGCTTTACACACGTCCTCATCGCCGGTTCTCCGCGCGTCAGTAACTTGCTTAACAAACCATCTAAACGGCGTACCCCGCTCATAAGTGATACTCCGATGGATCCCGAAGACTCGCAGCCCGTGTTCCAAATACCACTTTAGAAGCGGTGAGTACAGCAATACTTTTTTGGCCGACATCACACCTACTAGTTTCTTCCCGCTACCACGTTTTCTTCCCGAGTCGTCTACATATTTTAGCATGTAATCGGGTACTTCTCCTTCCTCGACTACTCGGTTATAAATATTGGAGACATCTCCGAAAATTTATCTTTCAATGCAGAAGGAACTTCTATATCCACCTCGGCAAATCCGAACCATCTCCCGGATAAAACTTTTCTGGTAAAACGTGATATTCCTTGGGGGTCGTAGGGTTCCTCATTATGGTGTATATCTCACCACAAGGCATCTCTTTATTTAATGTAGATAGATACAGCGCGTTGGCGTCTAGCCCCACCACCGCTTTGCATGTTTTACCGCCTCCTTCTGGTGTTGGCCTAATTGTTGTGACCCCGACTTCCGCGTGGCGAGAGAATACGATTGACGGTCCACCGACCAGAGCGGCTTTCAACATTTCGTACGTCTCAGCCTTAGGGGCGAACAGCGGGGGAGTAGTATAGAGGGAGTCAAAATGATACCACCTAACGGTGGCATCATTTCTCCACCCTCTATACTACTCCACCACCCCCCGAAAAATCAAAAATTGGTTAACGAGGAAATTGTCTCCCACCAACCACGAAATATTCAAAATTGGTGTCATAAATACATCATGTTTTTTTCACGTCCAATTGAACATATAAATTTAATAGGTTATAATAAAATATTATAACAAAATGGATAATAAAATACACAACGAATTGGACGTTTATAATGATTTGGATGAAGGATTTTACGCTGTTGTTTCTACAGTATTAAAACACGGTAAAATGACAATACTATGTGATATCGAATACATGAAATATCAGCGTAATTTATTACGCTGCGATAAAAAACGTTGCATTTACAATATTAAACCGGCAATTATGTCGCCGGTATAAGTATCAAATTTATATAATGAACGACTAAATAGGATCGGAGAAACACTACCGAAACATTATCAAACTAATTTTTATAAAACAGTTTAAAATCAAAGATTCGTTTACGGATATGCGTTTCTACAATATCGCTTTTAACGAAGAAATGGAAAATTATTAGAAGAAATTGAAAATTATTGAACAGAACTAATTTATGTTATAATCACACCAAGCAGACGACAATGTTCCAATTACACGTGTTATGAACATGTAAATTAGGTGTCCATTTTATAGAGGAGAAAAATTACACGATTCGGTCTATCGCGTATAAAGATATTAATAATTTGTAAAAATTAAAAAAAAAAAATTAAAAAAAAAAAATCAAAAGCCAAAAGCCTCCAATCTTGCACAACACCCCCAGCGACTGGGCATGAATTTCTAGCCGGCACCCAGCCACTGGGGTGGTGGGTTGGGACCTTTTCCTTAAGCACCACGACATCTGTTGGCTCCACATTCTGGGTCGCCTTGAACCCCATTGCCAATTCTCTCTTAAAGAAAGAAACCAGCGAAGTAACGGACGAGCCTATGGTGTGGAATTTTGGTTTCCGAAAATTGCAAAGCTTTCTTAGGCAGAAATCTTTTAGGCCGGCAACCTTTGAGTACACAATTACATCGCCAAATAACACACTTATGCATAGTCTGGCTAACCATTTAAACAGACGAGACGGACGTCATACCGGATCAACAAACCATAGCCACACCGACGAATGAGACCAATTAGTTGTAACGGTAACAACAAACATATATATACTCATCAGTTTCCTATAATAAAATAAAAAAAAAGCATACAAATGGTGTGACATATTATAATTTAGTTTATTAACTACCTATTGGCGAAAGGAAAACATTTGTGATGGTTCGTTATTTGTTAATTTTAATTTTAATTAATTTTAATTTTTATTTTTTATTTTTTTTTAATAATTTAAAAGCTGAACACTCCCTATTATTAATATAGTAATTAATTTAATGTTGTAAGACGGACAATGTTTCAATTACACGGGTTTATGGCCATGCGTAAATTGATAGCCGAGGTAAAACAGAGCCGATAATTCTCCAGTGAAAAAACACATGTTGTATAGGTATGAAAATTTGTTTGTTTACTGCCCAACCAATATAATTTTGAAAAAAATTAGGGAAAATTCTAAAAAAATTAAGAATTTTTTTTTTTTTTTCTTTTTTTTTCTAAATTATTAATTTTTATTTTTTTTTTTTTTAAAATTATTATTTTTATTTTAATTATTTTTTTTAAATTTTTTTTAATTATTTTTGAATAATGGTGCTGTAACATTTCCTCCGACTTTATTTGTCCAAGTTTTGACCCTAAAATTTATCCCAATCAGTACACTCAATTTTTGGCATGGTGGCGCGCGCCCTTGAATCCTTAATATCAGTTTTTTAATTTCTTCATATCTCCCCATTTCTTCCACCACGGATTTCCAAACTCCTAAATTTGATATTTTCTTATCGGCCAAAACGCCCACTTTGGGACACCATAACGTCGATTTTTTATTTGCTATTTTTCTTAGACCTAGCGAAGAACGGATGGTTCCTATTTCATGTTTTCTTTCTATTGTTTTCTACTTTTTTTTCTCGAGTTTTCCACCCCCCCTCCTCCCTAATTACCATACCAAAGTGTTCCAGATAAAACGGGAATCTTCCACTCAAAAACCCCTGCAATGTGGTGAATCATTACAATTGTAGATCATAGGCGTTGCAGCAGTCCCCGCCCCACACAACAACAGAAACACTTGCCAGAACCGTACTATAGTGCTTCAAGTATGTTTGTGCGCGGCCTAATTTATTATTAGAGTGTCGTTTTTCTTTTAATTTGCACATTCTCTAACTAAAATATCCCTGCATAGCGACGAAATTATTATTCAACCTAAAATCTTGAACTTTTATTTTTTCGTTTAATTGAATACAGTGTTGGTGGTGTAGTGGGTATTGAGAGTTAAGAATACAGTGTTGGTGGAGTGGTATTGGAGAGTTGGATACAGTGTTGGTGGGATCCGGTTATTCGGACAATTGGTGAAGCGGTGATTCGTTCATAAGTTAAATTTATTTATTTCAATATATTAGCTTATTTACACAATAAGTTCAATTAATTAACAATGAGGACAATAGTGGAAGAACTTTCTCTGAGTCACCGATTTTTCGTAACAAAGTTAATAACCACTACCTTGGGAAAGTCTAATTCCGATCATCACCGGAGAACGAAATCACCGTCCGAACTATCTCCAAGATTTTATTTGTGAGTGAACCCCCCGTTCCTTCCCCGTTTTCCCATTTACTACAATTATTTATTTCTCCGAAACCCCACGCGCCCAACACAGGCTTTACCATTAGCATTAAACCGAGCCAAGGACCGCCATTTTGGGATAACTTCACCTGCAGCTGTCATAGTGTATGCCCCATATTTATTAACTCCGCTTTTTGGGGCACCGAACGAATATTCATAGTGCCCGCCCCACAACCAATGGGCCCCGCTTCTCAGCCCAAACTGTTATGACTCGTTTTGGTGTTTTCATTAGTTTTCACTATTCCGGGCAAGGCGCATTGTTTGGCGTTATATGGCCTCTAGTTACGTAATCCTCATAAGAAGGCCCTCCTCAAGAGCTTTATTGGTCGGGCGGCTATACGATCATGTTTCAGTTTTATCGGTTAATTTTTTCATTTCTAGTTCAGTAAAGTGTCGCTTCTCTTGTGTGAAGAGTCCCTCTAAGCCGCAACGGCATCAAAATAAGCCTCCGTAATGGTTGCCTGGTGGTCTTCTAAGGCTTTTATCAATACCCGACGGGTTCTTTTTGTTTTTAAATTTCGGTTATTTTTTCATTCTAGTTTAGTAAGTGTCAGCTTCCTTCTCTGTTGATAGAGTCCTCTGAAAGCGCAACCCTATATAAAGCCCTCCGTTAATGTCCATCCGCCTGGTGGTCGTTCTAGGGAGCTTTATCAACTACCCGTTTCGGACCCTCCATCAAGATCAAACGCGGGTCTCTTTTTTGTTTTAAATTCGGTTATTTTTTTTTCATATAGGTCAGTAAAGTGACCGCTTCTCTGTTGAGAGGTGTCCCTGAGCGTAACGCCCCATAAGCCTCCGCTAATGGCCTTTTCTTTGTTGTTTCTTCTCGGATCCCCCTCAAAAAACCCCCGAACCCTGGTTCGCTTTCAGAAAATCCATCGGTATTTTTCCATCCTAGTTCGGTAAGTGTCCGCTTCTTTGCTGTGAGAGTTCTCTAAGCGCAACCGCATCATAAAGACCTCCGCAATGGCCTTCTGCAAGGTTCGGACTGGGGTGGTCTTCTCGGACTTTTTATCAATATCCCGACCGGGTCTCATTTTCGAAATTTGGTTATTTTTTTTTTATCTAGTTCAGTAAGTGCCGCTTTCTCTGATGAAGAGTGTTTCTGAGGCGCAACACCTCATAAGCCTTCGTAAGGTCCGTCCCCTGGTGGTTTTCTTCTCGTGCTTTCTCAATACCCGACGTGGCCTCATTTTCGGAAAATCGATTATTTTTCCCCCGTTCTTAATTCAAGCAAGTGTAGTTCTTTGCTGAGAGAGTCTTCTAAAGAGAGCGCAACCTCCATCATAAACCTCCGTTAAATGTCAGTTCTGGGCGGTTTTCTTCTCGGGCTTTAATCATCCCCAACCCGGACCTTCTTTTTTCTTAAATTTGGTTATTTTTTTACCTAGTTCGTTTAGTTCCGTATGCGGTTTCTTCTTCTTCAGCACTTTTGTGTATTCCCACAGCCAGGGCCAGAATATTCTCTTAAAGTTTGTGATAGTAGGACTCTGTGGAATCTCGTCCGTGGCCCTCGATATAGTTTCTATTGATCAAGGCCTTTGTTTTTTGGTAGTTAAAAAAAAGTCCCCCGCCCTCTGTCCCGGATTGAAACCCCCTTCCCCTTTGCAGGTTTCCTAAATTATTTTTTTTTTTTTTTTTTATTTTGGAAATTTGTCACCAATCGGAAAGAAACTAATACTAATAAATGGTATAAAATAAAAAACCTGTCCCGTAAATACTCATAATGGTTTGATAAATATATATTACGAACATGCGTTTAATTTCTAAATAATTTTCCTTAAAATTAATTAAGTTTGAAATTTTCTAGGTACGACCGAAATCGGGTAATCGTTATTCAAACTCATCGCCCTTTAATCAATCAACGGAATATAAACATTCTTCAAACTTCGTGGATGTGTTCCCCGAATTTCCAAAACCTTTCATTTTCTCGGGTGTGGGAAGTCTAAACGTTACAGGATCTCGCCAATAGAAACAATCGCTGGCGGGCACCAGTTTTTCAAGTAAATGTGGCTGGGGGAATCCGTCTATCGTGTTGTAACGATTGTTGTTCAATCCCGATCCAAGGTGCACCCCATGAGAGTTTTCGTGAAGGTGAAGTCCTCCGGGTTTATCACGACGTTACTCACCCCGGGGTGAACCACTCCTTTGTTTGAGGAAGTATGTTCTCTCTAAAACCGAGTTGAATACCCAAACCCTGGGAGACCACTACATCACTGCTGATGATCATTGTTGTGTGCCCGGTAGCATTCGATACTGTGAGGTTGATTATACCGTCAAGCTCTGAGTTGCCCAAAATCCTTGAGTCTGTTTCTTATTCCCCAGAGTCCGATGAGGCAGGGCTTTAACACCTAATTTGGTTTGGTCCGTATCCTTCACATAGTTTAAAAACCCTTCACTCTTCCCACCATTCTGCCATCCAACCGTGAAGGTGATTGATCTAAGGCCTACCCGGCGTTTTCCCCGCAGCCAGTTTTTGTCTATTAATTTTTGAAGTTTCAACAAGACTCCCTTTTTTGATCATTCAGTTATAGTAGCAAAACATAAATAATATCTTTATCCAATGGAATTACCAAAGCATTTAGCTTTAACTCTAAATGTAAAGTCGCCTGGTCGGATGGTAAAAATAACACACAAAAAAGACGTTGTTTAACCGCCTTGTTACACCAACCGTAAACGGTTTAGGACCGGACAGTTGGATTTGCCAAACCACCAAATTCCCTTCCCTAACATCTTTGTTGAACAATAATAGGGTTGCCCAAAGATTACTACGATGGAGGTGGTAAAACGGCTTGGAAAACAAGCAACCACCGATGCAGGTTTTGGCAAAGAACCAAAAATAAATTTCGCTGTAATTTGGTGCCGCAACAGCCCGGGTGTGGAGTTTTCAAAATAAATAACGACCATCTGACATCCAAGAATGTCATGCTCCGAAGTGTCTAACAAACTTTTCACGGTGTTTAATACTTATTAGGAGGGGATTCTCAAAGAACTAGGTATTTTTCTCTTAACCTCCAAACACGGGACCGGACGCACTGGGATTCCCAGTTTTCCAACACATATAACCGTATCGGCCTTTGGAAAGACTGTGTAACGAATTGTTTTACGTTTCAAAAGACGCGGACTGGAGAACAGAAAGCATTTATCCTACCAGCACCGGCCTCGGGGACGTTCTCATTCACGGGCCCGTTCCGGGAATTTGGACAAACAGACTGGATTTTAGAGTGGGGGGGGGGGGGGAACCCGATCCACTTCCGGTTGACCACATCGTCAGTTCGGAACGCCGGGTAAATTTTGACCCCGCGACTAATGAACCTTTCGGGACGGAAGTGTCTGGAGGTCGGCACTGTGGTGGTTTTCGTTGTTTTCTGATGTTTTTACCTCCAGAAAACGGGCTCACGTCGATTACAAATACAGCAGGCTGCTGGAGGTTCAGGACGTGCGTGGGGATACATTTATGTTAAGATAAGGGTCTAGGGTTCACGCAGGCCTGGGGTTACTTCGGCGTCAACGACCTCCATTCGCACGTTGCTCTGGGGCAATTTCCTCGGCGCACAGAAAACAAACTCACTCGCAGTTCTTACCCCTACGGGGGGGGGGGCCTATGGGAAACAGCGTTTGAATGCAAAAAAACAAAATTTTTCAATTTTGGCACTTGTAAGAGGACGCCATCTCCAGCTAGGGTGGACCTGGAGAAGGCGAATCCAGAATTATCAAAGACGTTTTTAACAGAATGGCCAGGCACCCCAGTAGAGTATGTATTTATGGAATAGGTCTTTATATGGCGCCGAGCAATATGATTACTAACGAAGACGAACCCGGTTGAACGGTTACAATAATCATATCGTAATCGCCTAACCGCCAATATCAAAAAAATCGGCCCCAACAACGGTAAAGTGAATACGGATATCATCAAGCGCCCCCCAAAACCCCCAACAGTGGGAACCGATTTTCATAAAAACAAAACAAAAATGGATACAACCTCCCCTCCCACCAATTCGTAAATCGAAACCCAGTTCCCCCCAATTCGTAAATTATTGGATGCACCATCGAAATCCATCAACAAGACCAATTCGCGATTGGAGTAAAAACACCAATCAATCGTAATTGGATTGGAAATTGGAAATTGGAAGAAACAAAACACGAGGAGGAGGAAAATTGGGAGTCTTCGTTCATCGCCTCGTGGCGATCCGGATTTATTTTACGCTTTGGTTTGTAGGGGAACTCTCTGACAGAGAATTTTAATAGGAGACCAGGCGATTGCCACGATTAAAGCCCAGTAGTTTTTTGGCTAAAGCCATTCCGGCCCGTTTTTGATAATTTAATAGCTAAGTAAGTAAGAAATACGATACTTCCGATCAGTTCCAGGTAGTGCGGCAGCCTGCCTTTCCAGCTAATTTCGCTAGAAAGAAGGACTGGCGAGGGCTTTTTAGTTGATTTTTTTTATCCACTCCTTGGCTCCACCGGGTGTGGGGTGCTGGTGCTGGGTGCTGGACGCGGGTGGTAGCGCCGCACCACCAGTGAAAGTTAAGAACTAGGTGGCGATATAACGTCATGACCGATAGCAACGAGGATTGCTTGCTATCGTGACGAAATACCCCTGCTCTCTGAAACAGAGTGCGTAAGACGCTCACCGCAGTGTCGTCTCCTCGTCGCCCAGGTGACCCATCGAGATTGATTCGCGGGATCCGAACTTATTTGATTGTGTGCGGAGAGCCTCAACGGTTTAGCCGAGGCGGCCTCCAAGCGAAGCTTCTCTTTCAATCCCTCAAACGACCCGCAAGGAGTTTGTTGAATCCCGCGTCGGTAGATTTCTCATCGTCACCCTGGCTTCCTCCAGTTTTTTCCTTTCTTTCTTGCGCGATTATGTTCACTCCAGCCGCCGTGAGTTTTGGGACGAGGTTAAGGACCAGTTCGCCCCGGACCGTTGTAGTAGGCCTTATCGAGTCCCACGGAGTTCTCGAAGAGGTAACTGGTGGGTTCCATCGTTTGAAGTTTTTTATTTTTCCCAATTGTGATTGGACCGCTGAATGTGGATATACATCGTGTTAAATAAAACGTCGGTTGGCTTTTTTATTTTTAGGGACCTCAGCTGATGCTCGAACCGTTTCTAATCCGCGGGGTGGTCCGTCTTCGCTATATTTCTTTCGTCGTAGACTTTAGGGCCTCTTACAGCGGCGGGCCTGGCACAATTGGTTTTACCACTCGGTCCAATCTGGAAATTCCTAGTTCGTTCTTTATGATTTCGCCACCAAGCCCCGGTTTCCGGCAATGTGGTTTAGCGATAGGGCGGTTTTTACCGGTATTCGTGTTTGATTATTGGGAGATTTTGATGAATTGTAGTCCGCAAACCTACCATGCATATTCCAAATTCGAACTTGGAGTAGTCTCGATGAACAAGACGGGGACCAAGCCGATTTTTCTGAAAACAATTGTTGTAGTAGTCATTTATCAGCATCCCCTCAGTAACATTCCCCCCTGACTTTGACCAACGCTGCTGGTAGCCCGACCTATTTCCCCCAATTGCGATTGGATTGGAACTGGAGTCTTCTATGAAGGGCGTTTTTCAGTTATATCATCAATCAGCCCATCGTCTCTACCGATTGATCCAATTTCAAACATCGTTAATCATCCATAATTTATAATTTTTCTTAAAAATTAATTATGTATTAAAGAAAACAAAACCAATACGGGTTTAATTAGGTTTCAATAATTTTTATGAAAAAAATTAATTATGTCTTCGAGTCAATTACGGTCGCAAACTCAATCCATACCCGCAGGACTGCGTGAGCCCCTCCTCGGGGCAAAAGGCGTGAAGTCAGTGTGTCGTTAATTACGAACAACCCATCGGACGTTCTACCAAAGAACCAGCAGGCTTCTTAGTCCCGCTTCCCCAACCTCGGAGTCTAACGACGTCATTGTTCCTGGTACTGTTCGCCTCGCTTTCACTATTTTCGCTAACGTCGACGGACGCGGAACCACGAACCGTCGTTTCAGGAAACCTGGTCGCGCCATAGTCGAAGAAACTATGATAAAGATTTTCTGGTAATGTGGTGATGTCGATCGATGACAGGCGACGTCTAACCATTGCTAATCAGGACCCTGGTGGAAGACGTCACACGCCAGCTTGAAAACGCTGTATATCAAGGTATTGACACCAGCAAAATAAAATTAGAACGGTAACCAAAACTTAGAATCAGGGGCTGCTAATCAAGGTAGATAACAACGCGTAGTGACAACGCTTGGTCGGACGGGGCGCTTACGGCAAAACCGCTTCTACCATTCCGCTCGACTTTGAGTTGCTAAGAGAGTCACATGCCCTACTCTCAGAGTGCTTTGGCTGACCGCCTCGAATACGAACTAACGTTCAACGACTACGGGCCGAGTTATCATAGCCACCCGACCAGTTATCGACGTATAAAACGATCGATAATGGTTTCGCTGGAGTTTACGTCATGGTCACGGATGCCCGAACTAGCGCGATTCGATCGAAACCCAGTACGCGGGCGGCGTTGCCATACTTTAATAACGACCGAGTTTCTTCGCCATCGCAAGATGGCCGAAAAAACTAAAAAGCGACACATTGGGTGGAATATTAACGGTCAACGTACCCGCCCGCTCGATGAAAGGTATACTGATGTTGTTCGGGAGATGCTCGGTTCGGTTTCGGTTCGGTCTAGAAAAACCGACAGCTTTGCTATAACCCCAAATTCACGAAGGTAGAGGTGACGATCGAGGGAGTCCCCAATCAACTCTAACAGCTCGGGGTCTTCGCGGCGCCCTACCAGCAGTGGGATTGAAGTTAAGAAAGCAGTTTTTGCTGCCGGAATCTAAGTAAGCGCTCTCCGGAGGTTTGCAGCAGTTCGCTAAAGCCTGCATCTCTCGGCCGGCCGTTCCCTCCCTCGCGGAGTTCCTGAATACCAATATACGCGTTATGGCTAAGACATGCGAGCCAGCGACGATGACCAAAAAATACCCACGGTAGCGGACGCAAGTTTGAGAAACGCTAGTGAGGGTGTGTGTGAACGATCCAGATAACCAAAGATGGCGGACTGGAGCCGGGCCATTGAACGTTGTACTTCTTATAATAATTACTGGACGCACAAAACTCAAACATCCGAAGATGGTCGATAACGTTTATCAATCGATCTACTAAATTCTAACGATTTAATTAATACATAATTTTGAAAAAATTAAGAAATCATCTAACGATTTTTATTAATTAACATAATTTTGGAAAAAATTTAAGAAATCTAGCCAATCAAATACCAATTCACGATTGGAGATGCCTCACAACTCCGCCATAATATGTGGGCAGAACAGGATGTGGAAAAACGGTTTTCATCCTCGTCTTTACTCGAGGGAATCCTTAACCGCGATGCCTTTCGTCACATTGTGATCCCTATGTCCACCTGTGCGACACAACGATACTTATCAGCGGTGCCCGTGGATTATGGATACCGACCCTGAATGGTATTACTTATTGACCCCTGGTGATAGGCTTCAACGATTGGTTTGGGGCGTTTGGTTTATAACCAAATATTTCAGGGCGAGCCCCACCTCTATAAACGGGTGATTGACGGATTGCTCCGCCAAGGCCGGCGATGACCAAAAAAAGAAGGGACATGACTCTCCGAGCTCGCATTTTTCTGGCCGCCATGCGAGGCAAAGCGTTATGGATATCCACATCAAAAAAATACAACGCCGTCCTCAAGGATCTGCGCGAGCAAAACGAAATGGGCGGTTTCGCCCTCTTTCACTGCAAGGGACCGAGACTCATTCGATGACTGTCTTCGAGAGAAATGACGTTATCCCAACGCGCGAGGAGGCGCCTGGAGGTTCGACAAGATAACTTTCGAAAACTAAGAACGCCCAAGCTTCTGCTAAAAGATGATCAACCAACTGCTTTATAAAAAAAAAAAAAAAAAAAAAAAAAAAAAAAAAGGTTTATCCCAAAAAAACAAAAAAAAAAAAAAACAAAAAAAACTAAAATCTCAAACGATTTTGAAAAAATTAGGAAAACATTGTGTAAAGTAATAAAGCTATTGCAATGACTTAGTAATTGCTGAAAACAATGCCTGAAACAAAATACTGAACTAATGTTAGGCAAATGTGTTTTTCTTGAAAACAAATGCTGGAACAAATGCTGAATAATGCGGAACAATGGTTAACAATGGTTAACAATGTTAACAATTTGTGGTCTCCGCTGCGAGCTTTGTTGCGAGCATAATGGTGATCATAGTATCGGGTGGTGCGCATTTATTATTTTAATAATTTTGAAAAAATTAAATAAATATGTTAAAGTGATGAGAGTTGTTAGAATAGTTAAATTAATTTTAAGAAAAATGAACTGCGACGAACTTCTCGATCAGCTAATAGAAGAAACCTCAACTCCGACTGCCAACAATAATGATCCGACAGAGCAATCGGGATCTGGGTTGAGTGCAACGACTCCGAATGAAAATGAAAATGCGGCGCGACGAGAGCGGCTAGCTGCGCTGGTTGCTGGGGGACAATCGGAGCATTTATCTCGGTAGGCGTCTCTCAGTTTTTCAGGTGGATAAAGATGTCAGATGCGGAGATCGATAAAATGTATGCGCGATACGAATCCAAATTGGGAGCAGAGATGACAAAAACTCTTGGATCGGCGGCTATTCATTTGTACGCTACCGCCGTTAGTAGACTTCTCCCTATACCAAACACCGAAGGGTTGATTCACGATCTAGAGACTGACCCTTTTATAGGACACACTCTTAGAACGGCATGCTGCTCAATTTATCACAAGTTTGGAATGTACTTAGCTCCACTAACAACCGCGTTGACCACGGGTAAACACTGTCAATTTGGACATATATGCCCACGAACTATAAGCTCTAATATTAATATTATAAATGATGACACAAGACACACCACGAGAGTGACGGAGTTGAACCCAGATTGCTCCAACACAATCGAACCAGAGTGTTACTCCGCCACTGGATGACATACCGCATATAAAAAATCCCAAAAGACAGGCAGCTGGGCGGGCGGCGGCTGCCACCCGAAAAGTTAAACAAGATAAAATACTCGCCGAGCTTCGAGAGGCTAAACTCCAATCGAGATTGGGGACGGAGACAGCAAATACATCTGAATACAGAGTTGAGTACAACAACACCCCCAATTCACGAATTGGAAGCACACTCAAATTCAAAGAATTTGTCACCCAATACCAACTACCGTTGGAGTTGGGCTGAACCCAAATTCGTGAATTGGAGTTGGGTTGTTGGTGGTGGTCTGGCAGTTGTTGGTGCCCTGTGCGTGTGGAAATACCAGAAGCAACCAGCCAGTGTTCAGAAGAAAGTTACTAAACACCAATCATCAACAATGTTGAATTTGGATGCGCCCCATTTAAACATTGATCGCGACCCATTTTATATGCAATAATTATAACAATGGCTGAACAAGATGGTAAAATGTTAGTGAATGCGCTTTATCACGCCGTGGTGATATCGGGTTTCAGTATCGGGTATGCTCGACTATCAAAGATGGCCCTAGGAGGAACCGCTCCCAAATTGGACTTTACTGTGAGAGACGTAGGACTCGCGACCTTAGATGTAGCGGCCGCAGTTTGGACCCGAGATTATCTAGTTAAAGCTGGAATTCTACCAGTTAATATATGGAAATAAATGGCTTCAATCGCAGTAATAGTAGGTGGTGCGCTTGTAAACGCATTGGCGTTCAGCGTAGCAACTTTATATTCTCTAAAATGAAAAGCTCGAACGTGGATGAGGAGCGTAAGCGTCATGATTTAGCTGTAGAACAACTCAATAGCGCAAAGGAAGCATGGTCGAAAAAAAACGAACCGCCCATCTGGACTGGGTCAATGAAGAGCTTCGCCGCGAAAATCACGCCGCGCAACTTTTCAGAACGTTGAAGAAGCCAACCGCGAGTACGCGCTGGCATATCCGCACAAAAGTCTCGATCCAATGGATCCCGAGCCCCAACTTTCAGATTTCTATGTACCGTCAGAGCCCCAAAGGACCGCGAGATCGCGTTCATCATCGTGGGAATGGGTGTGGTGGGTCTCGCCGGCTATTATATTCAATCGAGATTTTAAATTAATTAATTAAAACATTTTTTTTTTATAAATATATATATATAGAACGATGTTAGTTGACGAACTTTATAACGCTATGATTGATGTAGGCTACACTGCCAAAAACATCGTTTACCTGGTGCAAAGAGTATGATTCGTCTGGCCCGAGATTGTCTCGAGGACGAAAAAAGCGGCCACCCTTTTCGCAAAGCGGATGTTAGATTCCTCCACCAATCCTGGGAGATTGGATGAATTAGATTCCCCTCTCCTGTTCCAACCCAAACGCGATTGGGGCTGCAGCGACAATCGCAATTGTACTTCCAACAAAGGTTTATTATTACCGGACGAACTGGCGAGGGCATGTTGGAGATTGTCCGATATATTAGAATACTTCGCATACGATGAACACGCGCAAACTTGATACCAAACTAACGCGCAAGCTGTCGAATACATACTATAGTCCACGCGGCTACTGGAAGGGACTCGCGGCCATCAAGAACCTCGCGGCGGCGACCAAGGTTTCAGAAAACGCTGTCAAGGAATGGCTCAAGAAGCAGGCCATCTGGCAGATCTATTTACCCGCGCCTCACATATTCCGCGCCCAAAATTCGACGTTCCGGTGCCGAACCAAGTTCACCAAGCGATCTCCTGTTTCTCCCTCACGATCGCGTCGGTCGCTAAAACGTACAAGTACGCACTGACAATCGTTGACGTAGCGAGTCGTTACAAGGGGGCTGAGCCGTTGGCCACTAAAGAGTCTAAGGAAGTGGCCGAGGCTCTTTCCCGAATATATAAGAGGAGTCCTCTCAAATGGCCGAATCTCCAGGTCGATCCCGGCCGCGAGTTCATGGGCGCGGTCTCTCATCTATTGTCTAAGCATAAAGTTTCTATCAGACGCGGCCGCGTCAACATCCACCGGGACCAGGGGATCGTGGAACGCTTCAATCGAACCCTGGCTGAGAGACTGTTCGGACACCAATACGCTAAAGAACTTGTAGACCCTCATTCGCGATCGACCGAGTGGGTGGCCAGACTGCCCGCCGTGGTCTCCACACTGAACGGAGAGGTGACCAGAATTGATAGGTAGAAAGCCTGTAGATGCTATCAAGTTTAAAAGGGTGACGAGCAAGCCTCTGCCGTCTCGCGCGGGCGACCCGTTGGTTTAGAGGAGCAGCGACTTCCATCAGATATTGACGTCCGGTACCTCTATCAACCGGGAGAGCTCGAAGGTGGCAGCCGCCGCGCGACTGATCCAGTGTGGTCAATGAATGTATATCATCTGGATCGCTCTATTACCAAACCTGATGAGCCCGTGCTCTATTATTTGACTGATGGTCCATCTCGCGGTTTTGTTCGCGAAGAACTTCTTATGGTGCCTTCTGACACCCAGCTACCCCCGGATCGTAAGATTCTTTAGAGATGTTCGGTATGTATTCCGTCTGGTAACACGCGTCTTTTATCGTAGTATGCCGAGAAGTCCTAATTTTTGTTGACAGTACGTTTTCATAACGCCGTCTTTCATTTTAAATCCTCTATTTTGTGCTACATCTATAATGTGTTTTCCATCTTCTGTAGTTTTCACTTAGTACTCGTTTATATCTATCCCAATTTAAATTGTTAGTTTCTTGGACATTCCTTTCGCAGAGTTTTTATTAATTTTAATTTGTTCCAAATTATCTTTAGTGAAATTAATTTTTTCTACAAAATAACACTTACTAGATAACGCTATCGCCCTATCCCCGCTAAATCCATTTTGAAAAAAAAGTCCGGGCTCTCTTTCGCTCCATTTATCCCAAGCCAACCATTTATTTTTTTATTCTTTTTCAAACTCGTCTAGTAAGTTAGGTCTAATCAATTCCTCTATCGTTTTTCCACTAAACTCCTATATACTACTATCTGTATCCATCTTGTATTAATTCAAAGTCTCTTCTTTTTATGTATTTATCTAGAAATTCGTAGTAAAATTCCAACATTCTCAATTTAGCTAGTTGATAAACGCTATTCCACAATGGAATGGTCTCTTTAGCGCACACCGGGTTTTTCGGGAAGATATTTCGTACGCATCTCCTATCTCTTCCAAATCATCAAAGAATGCAGATCTTAACGCTTTGTCAACACAGTTTTCGTCTTGTGTATATGTCGTATTTAAATGTCTCTCCGTTGCCTCTATCATTTTTCCACAACACGAATTGCCTAATAATTTCATATATCCGCTACTGGTTTCTTATTTGGTTCTACATCGCCCTGTTCGTCTTGCGGCTGTAACTTCTTTTGCGAACCATTCGAAGGGTTTACCACTAATATAATCTATAAACACGATGAACTCCCGTTATTTCTAGGCCGTGTTTTAAAATACCATTTCAACAGTGGCGCGTACAGCAATACTTTAGTGGCGGTCATAGATCCACCAATTTTCTTCCATTTCCTCTAGTTCTTCAGTATCTTCCAAATATTTTTTAACATGTGTGTGGGAACTTCATCAACCTCTACTTCTCTGTTTATAAATATTGGGGACATTTCAGAAAACTTATGTTTTAAGTTGTGTGGAACTTCTATATCCACCTCCGCAAACCAAACCAGTCTCAGAATAAAACTCTTTTACAAAACTTTTTAATAAATTTAGGGTTATGTGGGGTATCTATATGGTGTATAGTTTCTCCCACACAAATCGGCATCTCTTTATTTAACGTAGATAAATATAACGCGTTTGCATCGTACCCCAAAACAGCCTTGCAAGGTTTGTTTAACTTTCATTTGATCACTTCATTTATAATATTGGAAACACCGGCTTCTGCATAGCGTGTAAATACTATTGATGGACCACCAACTAGAGCGTCCTTCATCATTTCGTATGTTTCTTCTTTTGGTGCATATAGAGCATCCTCCGGTATAATCGTCTTTGAAGATTTTTGTTCTTTAATGGTTCCTCTCAATAAATATTGTATAGCTACTCCAGGTAGTGTTACCGCATCTTTGAAAATATCCACACCTCTGTGTTTATAAAATTCACACTTTTTTCCACCGCTTCTAGGAACGGTGCTACATCTAAATCGTTATAATATTTCAACCAATCTCTGAAAGTTTTCATATTATTTTCTTCGAAAATTCTACGACATTTACTTAATTCTGTTTCATCTATTAACATTTTCCCAGATAGTTTGGAATACCAATTCTCTATATCGGGTAGTCCTGGGTAATCCAGTTTGTCTGGAGAATCGAACCACTCATAAGGAAAGAAAGATTTCTGTCCTTTGCAGTCGTAGGCTTTTATCCAACTATCATAACTTACACCAGGTCCTAGATAAGTATTACATCAAGAAATCTAAATTCTGGAGTAAATAGAAATATTGTTGAGTTTGCACGTTTTCCGACCATTACTTTCTTTGTTGTTGATGTCAGTTCGCCTACTAGGTATTTCTTTATTAAGTTTATATCGTACTTACTGCTGTTAAAACCTATAACCGGTACTTGCTCTATCCACTGTTCGATCTTGGCGATTTGGTTTTTACGTAAATATTCCGTATTAAACTTATATCTTGACCACACTTCTTCTCTTATAGCTTTTCCCCTGACTTTCAAATCTTCTACGAATTTTTCTATAAGTTTTTGCGGGATCTTTATCACAATATGAGTTACTGTTCCTGAGAAATTATCTCCTATACTAACGCTTGCCGGAACGTGCTCAGCTTCGTACTCTAAACTATTACCGGTAGTTTCAACTTCTGGCTGGAGATACGCCTCAAAAATCGTATACTATCTGATATGGATAAAGAGTAGTGTCACAACCGATCTTTATATCTTTACCCGTTCTTTGGAATTCGCATTCCCACATAACTACTAGGTTGAATTCTTTGCTTTTTCTAATACTTTATCTCTTCTCATTGTGGATGCGCGTTCTTCTTTTTATGCTTTGCATGAATCTCACACCCGTGCCAGTAACAGCCGTGATATTGATATACGGTATTGGTTTCTGGACAGTATCATCTACCGGAGCTCCTAAAATCCATCTTTCACCTCCGTGTCCGCACTGTTCGTGGTGAATGTGAATTCCCTCCCGCTTTTCCACAGAATACATCCAATCGATCGCCCCATAACTTTTAGAACCTTTTGGGTAAAACGCTTTCTCGAACGACGAACGCGGGCGTCTAAATAATTATTCCATCATACTATTTTTGTCTCACCTCATACATTTTCGGTCCGTGTCTCTTCATATTACTCGCTTTCGTGAATTTCTGTTTGCAAATTATCGCAGGCGTAAATTTTAGATAGGTTTTTAATGGTTTTTTTTATCAGAAAGTGCGTGATTATTAAACAGTCCTATTGTCATTGGTTTATTACCTATTGCCTTATAGTGTGCTGTACCTTTTTCAACCACCATACATTACATTCGGTGGGTTGATATACTTCTATACCGATTTTAAAAAACTCTTCAACCTTTTTCAGATCTGAAAAAGGAATTGGTGAAACCACATTACTACCAAAATATTGCTTACTAAGTTCTTTCGCCTTTTCTGTACATCTGTCGGGTCTTTTATCTGTCATATGCATAGCTAGACACCTGAACAGACAAAGGTCGTCATTATACTTATCTAAAGAATACATACCTTTTTTATTCTTCAGCCATTCTGGAAGTTCTCCTCCTGCCGCTTCTTTGGATTGTAGTCCCAAATCTATTCCCTACTACCCTGTATTAGCTTTACGAAAACCTCTACCCATCTTACAAACTTCCATTTCTTTGTATTCGGTCTGTCTATTTTATCGGACATTATTCGTGTTTGCTCCTTATCTGACAGCCATTTTTTAACGGTTTTCATTGATGATAGTGGTTCGCTACCACCGAGATTTTTGTGAAATATTATAGTTTTAGGTTTTCCATTTTTAATTTCCTCCATATGTTCTAGCTTGTAAGAATATGAATATCTCAAATAAAAATTGGTTGTTAGATACGGAGCGAGTTTATCGGACATGCGTTCAGACTCGTTAATGTTAATGTTTTTACGAAAGGATAATGTAACTACCCGTCTTCCATTTTCTACCTTTTCCAATGTTTCATCGTGAGCCCCAATATTTCTTCACCTTTTTCCACTATCGCGCTAACGATAGATTTTTTCTTATTATTATTTTGGCGTCTAATTTGGGACAAATTATTGTGCTTGAAGGTTTGATTACACTAGCCCTTAACCCCGCAATACGTTTCTTTTTGAATTCTGTTACCAACTTATCCGCTTTGGATATATCATTAAATGCCCCTCTTTTATAGCGCGGGTAAACCGCTTCATAAACGCCTCATTCTTTGTGGCATTTATCAGCTTTGTCAACCCCCTAACTCTCAACCGTTTACTATAAGTAATCCCTAGAGATTCGGCTTCTCTCTCAAACTTTCTATTTCTGCTCTAGTTTCTGACGTTATCATATTTTCTGTAAACGCCTCATTCTTTGTGGCATTTATCAACTTTGTCAACCCCCTAACTCTCAACCGTTTACTATAAGTAATCCCTAGAGATTCGGCTTTTCTTCTCAACTTTCTATTTCTGCTCTAGTTTTCTGACGTTATCATATTTTCTGTAATATACTTTTGTATAACCTATGAAATTTATCTGTTCAATTGGTCTTGAAAACATTATGTTTTTTTTTACGACCAATTGAATATAAACATAAACTATACATATATAGGAGTGTGAGACTTGTTGTAAGACGTTTACGCGTAAAGACTATCTACGAAGGCATCTAGCGAGACGTAGAAAGTTTAAATTTCCTTGTGTCCCCCCGCAATTTCAATGCCCCAGATGCCCTTGTAAATTCGTTAGTGCCCAAACTCTTTGTAGACATAAGCAACTACGCTGCCCTGTGGCTACAGGTGAACGTGGTAGACTAGAGCTGGTAGAATTAATTGCTGATCTACGGAATCAATTAGCTATATCGGAGGAGGAAAATATGGTGTTGGAATATAGACTATTGCGCGAGGACGCATTTAAATCAGAAACTTATTAGAATAAATTCATATTAAGGTGTCAAAAATAAATCCTTTTTAAGACTATTGTTTTATCTGTTCAATTGGACGTGAAAAAAACATGATGTATTTATGACACCAATTTTGAATATTTCGTGGTTGGTGGGAGACAATTTCCTCGTTAACCAATTTTTGATTTTTCGGGGGGTGGTGGAGTAGTATAGAGGGTGGAGAAATGATGCCACCGTTAGGTGGTATCATTTTGACTCCCTCTATACTACTGGGGGACATATGGCCGCAGCCGCTCTGCTTTTTTTAGTCTGATAGGATCTTACGTGTTCTTTTATTGTCCCCCTAAGAAGGTACTGAAACGCTACCCCGGGTAGAGTAACCGCATCTTTAAACATGTCAATGCTTCTCGTCGCGTAAAAATTGGACATTTTACCGAGCGCCTCTATAAACGGATCCACATCCAAATCATTGTAGTATCGCAGCCACTCTCTGAACGTTTTCATATTTTTATTTTTATAAATCTCATTGCATGCGGCCAACTCCGTCGCGGTTATTTTTTCCTTCGGGTTGAGTTGATTGTCCCAATATTTTATTTCGGGAAACCCTTCGTAATCCAGTTTCTCGATATAATCAAACCACTCGTATGGAAAGAACGACTTTTGCCCCTCGCAGTCGTACGCCTTTATCCATTTGTCGTATGACGTCTCTGGACTGAGATACAATTTTACGTCGAGAAATCGGAATTCGGGGGTAAATAGGAATATCGTCGTGTTTGTTTTCTTACCGACGAGAACTTTCGATGTCGTATCGGTCAACAGCCCGACGAAATGTTTTTTTATCAGATTGAGATCGTATCGACTAGAGTTGAAACCAATTACAGGAACTTGATCAATCCATCGGGTGACCTCGCGCTGTTGGGTAGCGGGAAGTCTGTCCATACAGCAGGGTTATCACCAGGATATAGAAAGTGCCCTATAATTTACTGAAATTACTGATGAGTGCACGGCGAAGCAGCGCGCCGACGGTGCCGCAGGCACCGGAGTTTGCTAGAGGGGTCTGGGGGCATGCCCCCCCCCATGATATTTTTTTATTTTATTTTAGATGCTCTGTGGTGCAACCTGAGGGGTTCTAGATCATAAATCAGGTGTTTTTTTGTCAGGTAAATTGTACACTTTTATGAGAAGAATAACCGAAAAAGGTAAAACTCAAATGGACAGCACTCTCATCTTTATTGGTTGGCATGGCATACACTGTACAATAATACCCGTTTACATATAAATATGACATACAATACATTTAATCCATGGTGTCATTCCAAATACTACAGAGGTCATCCGGTTCGTTATAGTAAATCTCCGCTCAAAAACGTATCGACGCCATCCAATGAAATCGTGCGTTTACCGGTCGCGGAAAATAACGGAAATATCCGATATAATATATTCACACGGCTACACTTGACTGGTTTCACCATTAGCCATTAGCCAATAGTACGCGATGTACTATATCGTGTAGTATTTGGAGAGCCAATCGCAGAAGGTTATACATAATGAGTTCGGCATTGCAATCAAAATGGCGATTGAAGTTTAGATGCCCTAAGATTGTCACATTTTATAGTATTTTATAGTATTTTTCATCCAAATTGCAGGAAAAATGGATTATTTTGACTATTTGAAAAGATTGTTTTAGCGCGTATCGGTAAGTAAAAACCGGGTATCGCCGTAATTCACGAGTATCGGGCCAAAATGACCGCGTATCGGCCCCGATACGCAAAAGCGCTCTGGTGATAACCCTGTACAGGTAGGAAGATATATTTTACCAACAGCCTATCGTATCGCCTTCCCCCTTTCCTGTATGTTTTCCATAAATAGGGCAACCAATTTGGCCGGATCCGTTTCGCATAATTATGTGAGTTATTTCAGTACATAAATTATCGCCGATACTCACGCTTATGGGCACATGCTCGTTTACAAATTCTAGATTACCTTTCTTACTCCTGCATCGACTATCACCTTCGCTAGTTTTCGACAAATACGCTTCAAAATCGTACACAATCTGGTACGGGTAAACGGTTGTTCGGAGATCCGGTGTATTATCCCAGGGGCCGTTATAATCGCACTCCCGAATAGTAACTAATGTAAACTCCTTCGCGATCGCAGCGTCTCTAGCGATAGTTTTTTCTGTTTCTATCCCTTGCCAACGACTTCTTTTCGGCAGCCTTCTCTTTGATGATCACCATTTCTTCCATTAAATCCGGGGCCGTTTCTTCCACGAATTGCGCTATTGCATGGGGGTTCCAACGCATATAGTACACCTAGAATTTGCGCTTTTGGTCGGCCTTGTCGCGGGGTCGGTCGGCACTTAGTCAGGACACCTTTGACAAAATGTGTTGTATTGTTCGATTAGATGCACTCTGAGCTCCTCCGCCGCAACCATGCCCCGCTGGTCTTCGATTTCCACAACCGCCCTCGCTGCGCGCCTCGCCTCCTTATCGGTGCACTCGGAACACCCGTGCCAATAACACCCGTGAAATTGGTAAACCGTGTTATTTTCCTCACAAAATCCGTCAACTGGCTCTCCACCCACCAACCTCTCACCGCCGTGCCCGCAGTGTGCAGTGTATATGGGGGTGGGGTTTACCGATACCTTCGAACGTTTTTATCTACCCGGTCGCTTTCTTACTCGCGTGAGATCTAGGGTAAAAGGCCTTATCGAAGGCGGATGCTGGTCTGTCGATCTGAGCGCCTTTACACGTCAGCTTCGTCTCCCCTCGCATGCAGGTGAGCGCGTGCCGTTTTAAACTATGGGATTGCGTGAATCGCTGGTTGCACCCGTAGCAGCAGAGGGTGTTGGTGGTTTTGTTCATGTCGGTAATCAGGAATGCGTGATTATTGTAAATACCGATTTTCATTTTCTTCGTACCAATTTCTTCGTAATGCGCCGCCACTTTTCTTAAATACCATGTGCCCTTTTCGACTGGTTTATACACCTCAATTCCGAGTTTAAAACATTCCTCCACTTTTTTGATGTCGTCAAGTATTATAGGGCCGGCTGGTCTTTTCCATCCCTTACATTTACAGAAAAGGATATATTCGTGGACTAAATCTTGCGTTTTTGTGAGACAGCGGTCTGCTCGCAGATCAGTCGAGAAGAACGATACATCTAAGCAGGCAAAGCTCGTTGTTAAATTTATCCAACGGTTTTATCCCCTTCCGATATCGCAACCATTCGGGAAGCGGGCACCCCGCCACTTTCGAGGATCTCATCCCCGCATCGTCTGCGCTAGATGAAAGAATTAATTTAATAATAACGCCGGCCCACCTAACAAACGTCCATTTCGTGCTCGGGCGGGCTATTTTATCGATGTTCAATCTAGTTTCCTCCTGTTCGGCAATCCATTTATTCGCGTCCTCATATTCTCTCAACCAGGGTTCCCGCACAGTTGTTTATGACATATTATAGTTTCCGGTCTACCTCGTGTGTCGGTCTGCTCGATGTGAGCCAATTTGTACGAAAATAAATAACGTATGTAAAAGCTCCCAGTTAGCAGTGGGGCGATCTCTGACATTATTCGTTCCGTTATATCTACTTGGGTGCGCCGTTTTACGGTAATAGTTACTGTGCGGCGTCCTTTCACTATTTTACTCTCCGCCCGTGTGTAATCGTCCAGAATATCGTCGCCTTCGTTTATTACTTTCCTTAGCAGGCCGGTTTTAGGAATTCGTTTTTGTGGTACCGCAATATTTCTACCGCGCAGACTCAATACAGCCTCATCGGCTAAATATTTGGCTTTTTTGTATAGTGCAGGTTGGGAGTTTAAATTGTTAAGGGCCCCACGTTTGTACGCACGAGTAAATATTTTCATAAGTTCCTCGTTTTTCCCCTCAGTTATAATTTTAGTCAGGCCTTTCGCCCGCACATTTGGGGGGAATGTTATTCCCAATTTAAAGGCCTCCGGCCGTAATTCACAAAGTTTTGCGGATCCCCGTAGAGGGGGTTTTATCTCATTTTTATTCGTATTCCGCCGAATTTTAGGTGTTTGTATTGTTCTTTGGGCTGGGGAAATCGCTGCCTCACTAATCAGTGTGTGAGGTACATTCGGTTTCCTCAGCATCCATCTCATATTTGTTATGGCAACTGTCATAATGTTTTTCTATAGACTAGTAAATATACTTTCCCAATCTTGGGAATTAATTATTAATTATAAACAGATGTTATGTTTGTTCAACATGACGGATTTTTATAAGTGATATAAAATCCGTAATGGTTTCGGCTACTTTTTGAGAGATTTGTCATAATTTCTCATCTTTTCTCATAATCTAATTATAAAATTTATTTAATCAGTTTTTAGAATTTTTGGACCCCAAAAAATTCTAAAATTTAATTCCACCGAATTCCAATATATGGGATGAAATTGACGGTGGTGATACATTTTTTGTTTGACCCCCATATAAAGTATGACCCATTCTTGTAGTGGTGGCTTAAACACCCTCCAATTCGTTTCCACTTAGTCGCGGTAACAAACTCATACCCTATATACTACTCAAACTATTACAAGTTGATTACAAACCTACATCATTTTTGGATTTTGGTAATTTGATACAACAGGTGTAGAGTAACACATGTGCTACAATTATGAACACTGAATGTTCAAAACATGTTAAACAAAGTAGTTAATGTATGCCTACATAGCAGATATATGGATAATAGTGGATATATTGGAAGAGCATATGCATGCTTTTAGCAAGATGATGGACCTTCAATTTCTTTGTTTATATGAATAGTATGAATGGTATATCAACCTTACAGGTTATCAAATGTCATGCTTCAATATTAACTTATAATGTCTCACTTACAAAATACAATACAGTAATGGATGCCTATGAAATGAGAGTGCACACTAATGGAGCAATATACTTGCATGTATTAGGCAATGACCATGAAGCATACACTGGTGTGCACTTATACTGGTAATGGTTGACGGCCATACACATTGGAACACAAACGTTCGTGTATGACACATATTGTATTTCAGTAGTTATATAAGTTATACATTTTTTTTACTATATACATGATTTGTATAAGTACATGTGCCAACTACACATTTCCTGTCCCTGCTGATGACTCGAGATGGGTTGAGTGAATATTATGGAACCTGGATATATATATCTCAGTTTCATCGGTTTTACTACCTAATATTACTTTTTATGTCAAATAAACTCATTTACTTGCGTGGCTGTCATCTTGAAAGTGTACAAAAAATGTATTTGTCCAGTTTTATTCCAGCTTAGCTGGCTCGTATTATTACACAGGACACCATGTGCTTCCCTTCTTGGTCCAGCTCCATTCCATCGGATCGGGTAGGTTTGGAGTTGCAGCTAGATTGTTGCCCCATAAATGATCAGCTTGGTAGGCAGCGCGGCTGACATGCTGTCGCAAGGCATCACGAGTAGGAGAGAACATATGTTATTCAGCTGCCATGTTCCGGATGCAAAGAGGCTGTTGACTGTGGTCAACGTCGACGTGCACTTTTACAAGAGGACTACAAATGTTTCTAGCGTCTCCATATCTTGATCCATGATATCTGTTTGAAGACTGTTCTGAATAAGTTGGAGCTTCGCCCACATGGTCTTCTTGCCTATTCCGAAAAATGAAGAAACTGTATCGCAGCCCGAGAAAGCATGCAGGAATAGTAGACCCTGTGACCGATCATTTCCGTGTGATGATGCGATACAGTCTGTTGAGACATGGCGAACTGTTTTTTCATGGCCGAATGCAACCAAATGTTTAAATTCTTGAATAACTCGAGTAGTCGCAATGGCAAGTACCACCACATATGTATCACTGACTTGTATCATAATATTGTGATGACCTTGCTTTTTGCATGGTTACATGGCGCTATCTGGGATAGGTCACACTGCGGCATAGACAGTAGCGTTTCATCACGTATCGTGATCAGAAGCTGGCTTGGCGGAGGCTCATACGTCTACATAGCACCAGCTAAGCAGCTAAACAGACCTGATATGTTAACATCCAAACATAGAAACGTTTTCCAGTTTTGAGGTTACCGGGTGTCTGTTGCTACCTACAATGGGTCCCCATTGCGCCTGCTTGCTCGTGTCTGGGAGTTCAAGCTGCCAGTTCTATAGATATCCCACACAACATCTAGGCGACTCACATACTGTTGGCAATATATGACAAGAATACCAGCGTTACGTTGGTCGCCGAATGTCTTTGCAGTGGTCTTTTTCCGGTAGCGTGTGTGGACGAGGGCAGCTCCGTCAATGATATTGGCATCATGCCGTGGGTTTTCATCATCGGTTTTCTCAGCTAGTGGCTCCAGACAGGTCATGAGATCAGATGTTGAAGTTTGGCGCATCACATTATTGTCAGCCAATGTTGATTGCCACGGGTGATTCTCTTGTCCGAAGAAAACATCTAGGTCACCGTCTCTAGACTGACAGGATATATACATTCGAGAAAACAACTCCACATCACTTTTAAGATGCTTTGTTTTCTTGTTTGCATTAAAATCGTCATTTCGTTACGATTTGAAGAGTGGATGCCGGTTTTTCTGAATTGACTCATAGAAAGACTCGGAGGAACCGGACAATCTGTCTTGGATGATTATCTGATATTGCGCTGTGCCTATTTCTTCAGCTGTATGAATTAATTCAATGACTTTATCAGGCATGACGACTTTGGTGTCTAGTCTGACCACGTATGTACTGTCTTCTGTGAAAGGATTGTCATACCCATCTATCGCTTCAACCATGTTTTGAACATTCGTCTATCTGGTATTGTACTCACTAAACATCCTTCCGACTTATGTGCCGGCCACCATCCAACGTTTCAATGCTGCTTCATTCTCGCTGATCCCAATAACCCCAGCATCTCCCTTCACAACGGCATTTTGTAGCTCATTTATTTACTTGATCATGTGCCATGCATTCAACTTTGCTAGCAGTGTTCTGTGTGACACAGTGTCCTGCTAGAAAGTTGTCATGTACTCGTGGACATTGGTCTGGTAGATGGAGCAAATCGATTACATGGATGGCTAGTCATCAGGCATAATGGGTGTGATCCATGGCAATAGTGGAATTGGGGATGTCGTTCTCTCATCTGCCAGTCTTCAAAGTTGACAGATTCCTCTGAGGACAGGGACTCCTGATACATGTCAAATGCCCGTAGTGTTAGCATATGCAATGCTACAGCCGTTACTTGATGTGCCCATTGGCATCTGGATACATGAGCCCCCTTTTGTGCAGCATATGCTCTGGCATCAGTCACTACGCTGGCTGCAGCTAATACTGAAGCCTCACCATAGAAAACTGACCATGACCATTTTATTTTCTTGGCTATGCCATACAATAGCTTATCCATTGTGGCCACTGGCACTTGGCCTCGATTCAGGTGTTCGACTTTGCTATTAAGTCAAAGTCATGTTTAACCATAGCCAATGAGTGAGCTCTCACTAAACAATGGCAAGAGTCCCGTAAATTGCAGGCGGGCGAGGAGCTGTAACTTCCAAACAGGCAAAATTCGCTGACCACTGTGCGTTGACTATGTTACCTGTACCATCATCTTTGCAGACTTTAGTGATCTTGTCCAGCCCGGCACATTCTGCAGTGTCAGTCTTAATGAGATTGTCAGATGGGGTCATATGATCAGTCAAATGGTTTCACCATTGTGTATTGACAGAAGTAGCTGAATTCCCTTTGCTTTAGGCCCTTCACTACCTAGTACATTTACATCAGTGTGGCGAAGTACCCCTTGGTTTTCATCAGATCAGTGCTGTGACAATGATATATAGCCGTCCCATGGAAAGAAAGATGAGTGTGCCGAAGTTGATGTCGGATTGTGATCAATGTTGTCCTCATTACCTGTTGTGAACAGTCCTGTACGAAGCTTGGTTGGACATACAATTCCATCTGTTTTAAAGTTGTTGATCACTGTATTACTAATATCGATTGATACTTGTAAGACGCGATCACATGAAACAGAAAGACCGAGTCCAAATAGAATGTCAACTAGCTCTCGCTTTCTAGTTTTGCCTTGGATTATGAGTGCTAAATATAGTGGTAGCAAGGTTTCTCGATCTTGGCAGAGGCGAATGCCAGGCACGGTTGTTGATGTTTACTTAATCAAATTGTAGATGAGTAGTTGTGCAATTGAAGACACGGCACCACGGATATCACTATTGTTATCATGCTGGCCCTGCATGTTGGTGCCTCCCAAGAAGCATCTGTGTGATAGCCACTAAAAACGACTTAAATTGAAAGATGGATGACCTTAATTCAGTGTCCATTTCTTATTCTAGTCATTCATTTCATGCCTAAAATAATAATATGTTGATTCCAGGAGTATAGGCATTTCATTTATATATAACATAACAATATTTATTGTATATGGCCACTTCGATAATAAAATGAGATAAATTAACTTATTGTCTCAAAATATTGTTTTCAGATAACAAAAATGGCGGCTATGTTAGATTGCAGTAGCCCAGTGACACTACCAATGGACTAGACACTTCAAATTATATGCATAGACATCAAAATAATCGGCATAGCTCGCTTCTATCTCAACTTATTGCCATTTCTGTATTTACCAATCGCGGATGGCGGCCATCATGGATGTTTACGACTTTATGTACCTCGGATCAAATGTATCCCCATTTATTTGAACTCGGCATACCTTAAAACCTTATATGCAACTATTCATGCTTTTCTCCAAAGGGGGAACATCTTTGCCAATAATTGCCCTTTATCCGCCGCACTATACAGCTATCTTAATGTTATGTATTTTAGTATTTAATGTGTCATACATAGAGTAATTTGTGCTACACATCATTCATTCAGCATGGTAGAAAATGTATATTTCATATATCCAGTGTGCAAAGTAGTACCTACTACCTTTACTATTGACAGCAATAATTATATTTATTTATTTATTTGTTTTACTTAATGGTGTTTCAAGGCCTGACAACAGCTGAGAGTAATATTTATATGTCGTTCATATTGGAATACACCAACATAATAAGTATGGTAATTGTCATGGCTGCATAAATATGAAATGGACATATAGAGAAACGAACAGACATGCATTCTGTATTCTGACATGTGTGTGGATAACGAATATGTAGATGTTAGTAGCTACACGTTCATAAGAACCTTTTATAAGTATATGCCAGCGTATAAAGTTAGAAAAAGTATTACATGCACAATGGCCATTGTAAATTCAGTGGGTGGGAAATAGTTAAAACTAAATTGTTTTACCATTGCATCATCTGCTGTAGACATTATGTAATCAGAATATTGGTTTCAAGCATATATTGCAAACACTAGTAAGTAAAATTCCCATTGATACAATTAGTAGACACCGAGAGAAATTTGCATATTGAGACACATAGCATAATTGTTACCTTCACTAAGTAAAATGCGAAGCGGACAGACAGACGGACGAACACTCGGACACACTGTATATGAAGTGTGCACGGATAGCTATTTGTAGTGCTGCTTAAGTAGTTGCATGTGCATTTAAACCATTTATAAGTAAGTGACAATGTATAACATAAATGAATTGCATTACATGTAAAATTCCCATTGTAAAATGTGTGGGTGGGGAATGGTGAAAAATATTTAGTTTTTTAACATTGTATCATCGACGATTGCAGACATCAGATAATCGGCATAAGTGAAATTAACATGTCCTATGAACACTACTAGGTACCACTGACACAAAGAAAATACGAAAATACCATACGTTTATGGAATTATTAAGATATATGTTTTGCCATTTAAATTCAGTGGGTGGGGTAATAAAACTTGCAAATTTCTTCAAATATTATTTAATCGAACTTTATCCCATTGTATAGTTATGAACACATCAGAAAACATACAAAACTGTCATATCAGTTGTTTCTAATGATACAAAGCTGTCGAAATTCAATGAAAAACACAGTGTGCTAAAAAGCATAAGCCAATTCTATAGAGTATGGTCATAAATATGCGCCTGTAAATGGCGAAATGGGGCTTATGGGCATCTGCACAGTCTGAAAAGGATCTGCATTGTTTGCCATTCCATCAATGAAACGCCCGTCATGCTTCTAGCAAGCAATATGCATTGTAGATCGCTGTCAGGCTACATGACTGTGCTCTTTGATCAGGAGCCACACTGGTCACAAACCCTATTTCTCCAGTCACAGCCACATATACCATTGAGACTGCTGCAGAAAACACGTTTGGTGATCAGTACATCTTCAATGTATGATGATTTTCTTATTTATTTCATTAAACGGAATACACTATTCCATGTTATTGTCAGACCATTTCATTGAACGGAATACACTCGTCCATGATATTGTCAGACAATTTCATTAAATGGAATACACTATTCCATGACATTGTCAGACCATTTCATTAAACGGAAACCACTCGTCCATGATATTGTCAGATAATTTCATTAAACGGAATACACTATTCCATGACATTGTCAGACCATTTCATTAAACGGAATACACTCTTCCATGTTATTGTCAGACTATTTCATTAAACGGAATACACTCTTCCATGATATTGTCAGACCATTTCATTAAACGGAATACACTCGTCCATGATATTGTCAGACCATTTCATTAAATGGAATACACTATTCCATGATATTGTCAGACCATTTCATTAAACGGAATACACTCGTCCATGATATTGTCAGACCATTTCAGTAAACGGAATACACTCGTCTATGATATTGTCAGACCATTTCAGTAAATGGAATACACTATTCCATGATATTGTCAGACCATTTCAGTAAACGGAATACACTCTTCCGTGATATTGTCAGACTATTTCAGTAAACGGAATACACTCGTCCATGATATTGTCAGACCACTTCATTAAATGGAACATACTCGTCCATGATATTGTCAGACCATTATTGTCATACGACTTCATTAATCAAATATACATGTATAGACGAATAGCATTAGGTTTGAGATCGGAAACATAAGCCAAATCTGATTTTTGTTAGGAAATGTTCAGCATATCATTACATGTAGTAATAACATATCAAAACTCCTCATGAATCACACTGGAGCTTAATCAACGAATCAAGATGGCGTCCGAAACGGCCACCAAAATGACAAAAAAAATATAACTAGTGCACAGTCGGCTAGTAGTAGTCTTACTCCATTATAGGTGAATTTAAAGAAAAGATAATGTGCAACATACCCTTTTGTCCTTGACTGTTGGCGCCGCCAGTGTTGCTTATTGAACCTGGTCCTGGAAGTCAATGTCAAACAATTGAAGTAACGTACCAATGTACATATATACATTAACTATACATAGAAGCATCAATAAGTGGAAACAAATAGTCGCGTTTCAAGTATTGAGTTACATGCGGTATTTCGTTACCATTGATTGTTGTAACATATAGTGAGACGTTCCATTTAACCCTATGCAATCCGATACCAGAAGCACAAATATGTTTAAAAACATGGAATATCCTTAGTAGAAACACGAATATTAGTATTTATAGTATCAAGTTGCAAATGATGATCTGGACCCTAATCAATGTATACCTGCTCTCAAAGCATCCAAAGCTCTTATCTCATTTTCAGCATCTTCAATCATCTTAAATATATCCAAGCTGCCACTTTTCTCCGCTACAGTTTTCAGTTTCTCATAATTTCCCGGACCTAGGTTTCCTCGTTTCTCCATGGCCTGTAGGTTAGAAACACTAAATATATTTACTACATATCGATGTTGTAGAACACATTATAGCATTAGTTTGCATTGGAGCTAAGCTAAATAAAACACATGCTTACTTACTCGTAAGAAAATAAATCCAAACTTCTCCGATCACCATATTTTTATAAAATTGTGACCGGATCCAACACTGTTTGTACCACGTGACCATCATGTTCGAGTAATTGTTAAATATCCTACAAACGTGCATACAACTGGAATTTAACACGCCTTAGCATGTTTCTCAGGCAGGGGGCAGTTTCACTAAACTTCGTACGACTAAAATGTTTGTGAGTGCAAATTTCGGATCGTCTGGAAATTTCAATCCATGCATTTACATTTATTGATATTGACATGTATTCAATAAATGTAAATCCATTATTTGTTTACAAGAAGACATTGTTAATGTGAATTTTACAGACTATCATAATTATTCACATTTTAGTCGCACGAATTTTAATGAAACGGCCCCCAGGTGTATACAACAGTTGATCTGTTTTTAAGGTCGTCGTACAGTCACTATCGTCATCTTACAGTCGTGATATCATATTATCGTCATCGTACATTCCTGGTATCGCAATATGGTCATCGTAGCATTATACTATCGTTATCGTAGTATCGTAATATCGTCATCGTAGCATCGCACTATCGTCATCATAGTATCGTACTATCGTCATCGTAGTATTGAAGGGTCAATACCTTTAGCATGTCTAGTAGGCTGGGATTTTGATCGAGTATGCCTGTGGGGACGTATTGCTTCATTTGTTGGATCCAGCTGTCATACTTTGGACCGGCTGAGACTCCGAAGTCGGAGATGTCGTCAATCAGCTTGTTATGGATGGTCACTTTTCTGTCTTCCATGGTTCACGAACAGTCGTGTCTTCACTAAGTCCTGCAAAGAAATCAAAATCGAGATTGAATTCAGAATATTTATATTATGTGTTTCCTTACTTACTTACTTACTTACTTACTTTACTTACTTTACTTACTTACTTACTTTACTTACTTACCTACCTACCTACCTACCTACCTACCTACCTACCTACCTACCTACCTACCTACCTACCTACCTCCCTCCCTCCCTCCCTCCCTCCCCCCTCCCCCTCCCACCCCCCTCCCTCCCACCCTCCCTTATTTCCTTCCTTCCTTCCTTCCTTAATTATTGTTATTATTATTATATTATTATTGTTATTTATTGTTATAGAAAAAGAACATCTTGAAACCTGACACATCTAATGATAGTGAGTGTCCATGATTGCAAAGCACACAATCATTCTTAGAATGCTCATATGCCTGATTTACTGTGGTTTAATGCGTATCTCCTACAGTTCCAAGAGGTTCTACTGTACACTCCCGCCTGCGATTCTCTTACCAAGAATTACAATCCAGCGGTCCTTGAATTGCAATTCGTCCCCTCTGAAATTTCAGTCTAATTGCGGTCCAATCGCGGTCTCGTTTTTGCGGTCATTCTTTCGCGATACCGTTTGTGCGGTTATTCTTTCGCGGTCCAGTTTGTGCGGTCATTCTTTCGCGATACCGTTTGTGCGGTCATTCTTTCGCTATTTGCGGTAAAAACTTACCGTATCATCGTATAGTACAGTTTGTTTACATTATACAAATGAACTATACGAATATTACACAAACATACGATATCCGTTCGTATATACGATATATCCGTACGGATATGGTATGAATATACAGTGAGTCATCGTGAGGTTAAAATATACCGATGCGCCGGTTCATTTCGAATGTAAACATCCGGTTTTCATTACGATCATCTGCCACAATTTTCAGTTTTTCAAAATGAATAAATTTTCAGTTTTACGATGCAGAAACAATTTAAAACTGAGGATTGTGAAGTACGGAATCACAGTGCATATACATGTGTGTTCAATACATTAATTTATCAGTAATTCATCATTGTACTCTGCACCACCGCCGGGGACACAAAACAATGATCCCCCACACACACCAGCCATCTACATTTGGCGTCCTAAAAGTTCCAGTCTATATCCCACAGTGGGAACAATGTGTATCACCACCACCACCAGCTTTTGTCTATGACTACACTACATCCCCCCCCCCCCCCACCCCGACCACACCACTCTGTCTGTAACGCAGGATGACGTGGCCGACGAGTCCTGGTGCGATAGCCGACTGTTCAAGGGCTAAACTATTCCTGGTGCGATGGTCGACTGATCAAGTTCTAAACTAGTACTGGTGCGATGGCCGACTGATCAAGTTCTAAACTAGCCCTGGTGCGATGGCCGACTGATCGAGTGCTATACTAGTCCTGGTGCGATGGCCGACTGATCAAGGGCTAAACTAGTCCCGGTGCGATGGCCGATTGATCAAGGGCTAACCTATTCCTGGTGCGATGGTCGACTGATCAAGTTCTAAACTAGTCCTGGTGCGATGGCCGACTGATCGAGTGCTATACTAGTCCTGGTGCGATGACCGACTGATCAAGGGCTAAACTAGTCCCGGTGCGATGGCCGAATGATCAAGTGCTAAAGTAGTCCTGGTGTGATGGCCGACTGATCAAGTTCTAATCTAGTCCTGGTGTGATGGCCGACTGATTGAGTGCTATACTAGTCCTGGTGCGATGGCCGACTGATCAAGTGCTAAAGTAGTCCTGGTGTGATGGCCGACTGATCAAGTGCTATACTCGGCATGGCCGACTGATCACGTGCTATACTGGGCATGGTGAGATGGCCAATTGATCAAGTGCTATACTGGGCATGGTGCAATGGGCGACTGATCAAGCACTATACTAGTTATGGTGCTATGGCAGACTGATCAAGTGCTCTACTAGTCCTGGTGAGATGGCCGACTGATCAAGTGCTATGCTCGGCATGGCCGACTGATCACGTGCTATACTGGGCATGGTGAGATGGCCAACTGATCAAGTGCTATACTCGGCATGGCCGACTGATCACGTGCTATACTGGGCATGGTGAGATGGCCAACTGATTAAGTGCTATACTGGGCATGGTGCAATGGGCGACTAATCAAGCGCTATACTACTTATGGTGCGATGGCAGACTGATCAAGTTCTCTACTAGTCCTGGTGCGATGACCGACTGATCAAATCAAGCGCTATACTAGTTATGGTGCGATGGCAGACTGATCAAGTGCTCTACTAGTCCTGGTACGATGGCCGACTGATCAAGTGCTATACTCGGCATGGCCGACTGATCACGTGCTAAATTGGGCATGGTGAGATGGCCAAATGATCAAGTGCTATACTGGGCATGGTGCAATGGGCGACTAATCAAGCGCTATACTACTTATGGTGTGATGGCAGACTGATCAAGTGCTCTACTAGTCCTGGTGCGATGACCGACTGATCAATGGCTAAACTAGTCCTGGTGCGATGGCCGACTGATCAAGTTATATACTAGTCCTGGTGCGATGGCGACTGATCAAGGGCTACACTAGTCCTGGTGCGAAGGCCGACTGATCAAGGGCTAAACTAGTCATGGTGCGATGGCCGACTGATCAAGGGCTAAACTAGTCCTGGAGCGATGGCCGACTGATCTAGTTCTATACTAGTCATGGTGAGATGGCCGACTGATCAAGTGCTAAACTAGTCCTGATGCGATGGCCGACTGATCAAGTTCTAAACTAGTCCTGGTGTGGTGGCCGACTGATTGAGTGCTATACTAGTCCTGGTGCGATGGCCGACTGATCAAGTGCTAAGTAGTCCTGGTGTGATGGCCGACTGATCAAGTGCTATACTCGGCATGGCCGACTGATCACGTGCTATACTGGGCATGGTGAGATGGCCAATTGATCAAGTGCTATACTGGGCATGGTGCAATGGGCGACTGATCAAGCGCTATACTAGTTATGGTGCGATGGCAGACTGATCAAGTGCTCTACTAGTCCTGGTGCGATGGCCGACTGATCAAGTGCTATACTCGGCATGGCCGACTGATCACGTGCTATACTGGGCATGGTGAGATGGCCAACTCATCAAGTGCTATACTGGGCATGGTGCAATGGGCGACTAATCAAGCGATATACTACTTATGGTGCGATGGCAGACTGATCAAGTGCTCTACTAGTCCTGGTGCGATGGCCGACTGATCAAGTTCTATACTTGTCATGGTGCGATGGCCGACTGATCAAGGGCTACACTAGTCCTGGTGCGATGGCCGACTGATCAAGGGCTAAACTATCTTGGTGCGATGACCGACTGATCAAGGGCTAAACTAGTCCTGGAGCGATGGCCGACTGATCTAGTTCCTAGTTCTATACTAGTCATGGTGAGATGGCCGACTGATCAAGTGCTAATCTAGTCCTGGTGCTATGGCCGACTGATCAAGTTCTAAACTAGTCCTGCAGCAATGGCCGACTGATCAAGTTCTAAACTAGTCCTGGAGCGATGGCCGACTGATCAAGTTCTAAACTAGTCCTGGTAGGATGGCCGACTGATCGAGTACTATGCTTGTCCTGGTGCGATGGCCGACTGATCAAGGGCTAAACTAGTCCCGGTGCGATGGCCGACTGATCAAGTGCTATACTATTCCTGGTGTGATGGCTGACTGATCAAGTTCTTAACTAGTCCTGGTTCGAAGGCCGACTGATCAAGTGCTATACTAGTCCTGGTGAGATGGTCGACTGATCAAGTTCTAAACTAGTCCTGGTGCGATGGCCGACTGATCAAGTTCTAAACTAGTCTTGGAGCGATGGCCGACTGATCAAGTGCTAAACTAGTCCTGGTGCGCGATGGCCGACTGATCAAGTTCTAAACTAGTCCTGGTGCGATGGCCTACTGATCAAGTGCTAAACTAGTCCTGGTGCGATGGCCGACTGATCAAGTGCTAAGCTAGTCATGGTGCGATGGCCGACTGATCAATCGCATGTCTATAACTAGATAATCTGAGGCCATGGCCTGCATGTCGTGCCCGCCGAGGCATTTGATAGTACAAACAATTTTTTTATTGCAACAAAGCTTTAGCCCGTTGACGTAAAAACATGCCGCACCCGCCGAGGCTTTGATTGTATACCCAAAAACTTTAACTAAACAAGAAATGCGTCTGTCAAACACGGATGCCACCTGCAGCATATTTGAGAAATTGTGACAAAGTGGTTAACCGAAAAGTGTGACGGACGGACGGACGGACAGACGGACGGACAGACGGACGGTCCAAACACTATATGCCACCCGTTTCTTCGAAACCCGGTGGCATAAACACACTTTAACCAAAAACTTTATCCTGAATGCACACCAATGTGCCGACTTTATCGCTCTGTCTGCAAGCGGGCCCAACAAAAACTTTAACGGAAATTTCAAAGTAATTTGACCGTGACATTGGGCACATATAAATAATAATGAAAATGTGGGTGATAAATACACAGTATGTGAAGTTTCGAGTGAATTGGTGAAGCAGTTTCAGAGATATAGTGTTCTTAAAGGTACATGCCCACTCAGTAGGCACAAAATGTTCTTTATATCAGAGACATCATCTGAGACATTTTCGGGCAAAATAAACATTAATTCACCATTAATACACATATTTATTGGCATTATTATACATTTTATATCAGACGTAAATTTCCACACTGCTATCAGGGGCGATAACCGTGTTTCCTTAAAATGTTACCAAGACATTACTATTTATTTTTTGATGTGCAATGATCATACTTTATAATCTGTCGAAAACATTATTTTTTCAGGGAATCACATTTAATTAGTATAAGTAATTAAAAAATATCATGCCCCATTTGCCTATGAAAATAGCTTGATACCACTGCTAGTCATTATCAGTAAAATAAATATTACTAAATGATTATATATGGATAGCGGGCACACGTAATTTTTAGAACTGGTGGAATAGTGACACAATTATACACTTATTTAATTGCTATAAAGAACAGTTTGTGCCTACTGAGTGGGCATGTACCTTTAAAAACTTTAACCTTAAATCAAAAAATTTAACCGGACGCACGAAGTGACGTACATATGGATGTACGTACGTATGTAGGCCAATGTGACAACTATATCGCACTGTCCACATGCAGGGATGTCAAAAACTTTGAGGTAAATTTCAAAGTAATTTGACCTTGATATTGGGCACAGGGGTTGCAGGGGTTGAGCATAGAATGAAAATATAGATGATGATAAACACACATATGAAGCTTCGATTGAATTGGCGAATCTGTTTCTGAGATATAGTGTTCTTAAAAACTTTAACCTACGGTAAATAAAAACCAGATGGCCATGGCCCGCATGTCGAGCCCATCGAGGCATTTGATGGTCTCGGAGTATATTTATTTGAAGTTTGAATTAAGGTATGTAAAAGCTTTAACGCAAATTTTAAAGTCATTTGACCTTTATCTTGTGCATGTGGGTCGCATGCGTGGGCTATAATATGAAAATATGGATAATAATAAAGAATTAAATATCTGAAGTTTGAAGCAAATCTGAAAAAGTGCTGTGGAGATATAAGGTATGCAAAAACTTTTAACACAAATTTCAAAGTCATTTGACCTTGACCTTGGGGCACAGGAGCCGCATAAGTGGGACACAGAATGAATATATGGATGATGACTAATAAGCATTTGATGTTTTAAGTCAATGTGACTTAGGATATGGTATTTAAAAACATACACCGATTTCGGACGGACTGACGCACGGACGTCATTGTGATCACTAAGTCTCGCTTTCCGCAAGCAGGCTCGGCAAAAAAACTACGGATGGACGTCAATGCGCAGACTATATCGCACTGTCCGCAGGCGGTCGCGACAAAAATTGTCCAACCCCTTTTTAAAGTTGCATGCCCACTCAGTAGGCTAAAAATGCTCTTTATGGGAATTAAATAAGTGTATAATTGTCACTATTCCACTAGTTATAAACATTACGAGTGCCCGCTATACAGATATAATCATTTGGTAATATTTATTTTACTGATAGTGACGCGCGGTGGTATCGGTATTTTCATGTGCAAATGGGGCATGATATTTTATAATTATTTATACTAATTAAATGCATAAACTGGAAACAAAATTGACAGATTATAAAGTATGATCATTGCACATCAAAAAATAAATACAGAGAATAAATAGTAATGTATAATAATGCCAAACAATACGTTGGTAATATTAAATGATTGTTTATATGGCCAGAAAATGTCTCCGATGATGTCTCCGACATAAAGAACATTTTGTGCCTACTGAGTGGGCATGTACCTTTAACGCTAGCTCCGCACTGTCCCGTGAGACCTATGCATGTGTTAAGTTTCATAAAAAATATTGCAAAGGGTGTTCGCGTTATGCTCCGGACAAATCAGTGCGCAAAAAAACAAAGGGAGATAACTAAACTAGAAATTGTGTTCATAGAACACGGATACCCCATATCAGGGGCGTATCCAGGATTTCGGGTTAGGGAGGGCGTAACTATTTTGCAATACTTGACTATATTATCGAATGCGCTAGGGGAGTCCGGGGGCATTCCCCCCCCCCCCCCCCCCCCCCCCCCCCCCGAAATTATTTGAAATCTACATCGCATTTCCTGCGTTCTGGCTCATTCTGGAGCAAAAAAAAAAACCAATAAACAATAAATTCACAACGAGAACGTAGAAACGTGCCTTGCCCCACCCCCCCCCCCTGAATCCGCCCTTGCACATATCGCTTTGATAGTAAACAAGGCAAAATTCCAGTGTCCAAAAGGGAGAGATAATCCATGACACAGGGTTCGAATCAAAAATCGAAATAAACTTTCCGCATCTACTCATCATAAGGAAGCTACATATCAAATTTCAGTGCTGTAGCTATTACAAAAGTTTTACGAGTTACAAGGCAAAATTTTCAAATTCTAATTAAAAAAGGGGGAGATAATCCATGACTCGGTGGTCGAATCAAAATAAACTTTGCAAATCTACTCATCATAAGGAAGCTACATATCAAGTTTCAGGTGTGTAGCTATTAGGGTTTAAAAGTTTTACGATCTACAAGCCAAAATTGGAAAATTCTAACTTGAAAAGGGGGAGATAATCCATGACCATGGGGTTGAATCAAACATACATGTACCAAGTTTCAGGTCTAGCTATTACGGTTTAAAAGATTTACGAGTTACTAGGTTGGTGACGGACGGAAGAACGGACAAGGGTAACACTAAATGCCCCCTCCACTATCGTGGTGGGGGCATAAAAATTAGTGAGGCAAAAGTTGTCATATACAAGTAACTTACCTTAATTCATCAGTTACACATCAGACGATGAATGAACTTTAATTCTGGTGTAGAATATTAAAGTTATTCATTTTGTTCAACAGTGCTGCTTTAATATGACGTGAAATTAAAACATGCATGACATGATCTGGAAGAAAAACCACAGACCAAGCACACATATTCAGAATCACGTCTGTCGGTTCTTATCCAGCTCCGATTTCTGTCACCTGTCCACAAAATCCAGAATCCAACATTGTCGCAAATTTAATCCTCTATGTTGGTGTACGTTAGAACAAAATGTCACTTAGTATATTATCCAATGCGGGTTGTAATCTCTTGTTCCTCTAAATAAATGCGTCCAACAATCCCTGTAGCTGCTATTGTGATAAAAAAATGTTAAAGGTTCTGTCAGCGCCTCACATATTGATCTTAATATCCACCGTTTTGATTCCAAGTACCAGAATAATGAGGTTTCCATGCGCCGTCGTAGTGTTACCTGTCAGATTCCGTTGTTTATTTGATCAAATTGATGGACAAATTTGTGTCCGCTAATGTCGCCAAGAGCATAATCTGTGATGTTGACTGTAATAATTTGGCATAACTTCTAGCTTGGAATTTTTGGTGGAATGAAGTGATCACTATGGTGAATAAGTGTGTATTTGTGTCCGGTTTGCTCAGTAGGTAGAGCGATGGTGTGGTAAACCAGAGATCCCGGTTCGATTCCGGGCTGGTGCGCATCTTTCTCACCCTGTGACATTTAGCGTCCAACGTAGTTGCGGGAAGTAACTCTGCAGAATACTCCCGCATCGTCCGTACCGAGAGTTATGGTGCTCTCCGTAGGTTTCCCCTTCAAAGTACCAAATCACATCTGATTTGCACTTCAACTGTTAATTGCGACATATTTTCTGTATTGTTCAATTGAAAGAAATGTCAGTATTATACTTATTCATTTTTGTGTAATAAGTACAGAAAAATGTGTCACGATTAACAGCTAAAGCGCGAATGAGATCTGATTCGGTACTCTGCAGGAAAAACCTATGGAGCACCATAACTCTGGGTACGGACGATAATTGATTATTCTGTTGCCCAACGAAGGACAGCGACTGATAAATACTCCCAAAATTGTACCCAAACATATGGAATTCGGAGACAAAAATTAAACATGGAATTCGAGGACGAATTCCAATTTGGCGGAGAAGAATGTCACAATACGCAACTGACTATGTGGATGAAGTGTGTATGATCTGTGCATTGTTAGCTTGCTCGGTAGAGCCATGGGCATGGTACGGTAAACATGAGGTCCCTGGTTCGATTCCGGGCCGTTATTTATCTTTCTCACTCTGTGACACAAGTAAGCCGTTTTATTTTAAAGAAATGGCTATCACCGGAATAAATATTATCTTCACAAAATTTGATTCGGTCAATAGATATCAACAGCCAGAACAGAACGTTTGCAGTAATAGAAATCTAATTTCAAAATATTTTTTTAATTTTCTTTTTATGATCAGGTTTCGAAAATTAAAATATGCTTTTCTTTTAAAATTATTATCAATATGTTCACCAGGTTATTATGGTTAATATGCAATTCACAGTCTCCTTGCAGCTTGAAATTGAAAGACATTATGAAAAGTTGTGTTGATCTCAGAAATTGTCATGTCGACTATAGGATAGCGTCGAAATAATGTTAACAGAATAGGAAAACGTAATTTGATACCGACGAAAAAGTAAACAAAACGCAAAATTGATGCTTAGTTTTGCAATATTATACCGTGGACCACACATTATAATTTGATGTTATATGAAAATAAATATGTCTATTAATGTGTTCTTGATATTCGGAACGGCAGTGACGACATTTTTTTGTGTCCAAGAAATTGTCAAGGTCAATGTTTCACTGTTTGTCTCGCAATAACCCGCCGATTTATATTTGCGCACCAAAAAAACAGATCACCAATACCGCTGACTTTCTAGTCACTTTGAATGAAATAGATGGGATAAAATTTTGGATTGGAACACGGATACGTTTGTCAACTCTTCGATTTTATTGCCGCATTGGTCAAACAGAGCGGTCCGTTGGTTTGACCGCAGAGCGTAGCGTAAAGCGGTCATTCTTTCGCAGTTTAAAGAAAAAAAGGAGCGTAAACTGCAATTAAAAGCGGAGCGCAGCGCTAACTGCGCTATAAGTATTGCAATTCCGCAACCAACTCTTTGGAACGCAGTCACATGATTGCAGTCCGATTGCGGTCCAATTGCAATTAATGGGAATGCGAATTGCAATCATGCGCTCAAGGAATTGCAATTCGCCTGGTAAGAGAACCGCAGGCCACTCTGTACTACCATAGCATTATTATGTATTGATTCGCTGCTACAGCAGTACAGGTCGTTAAAAACGGTTTCTTGCTTTTTACAGTATGTTTATATTCAGCGGCAGCTAGGGTACATTTGTGATTGAATTCTGGTGTCACTGGCATAACCAGTGGATAAAGTATATTCCAGGGATTAATTTACCATACGCACTGGGCCCGAATATCGGCCCCTTCTCCAATGCTAGGGGCCGTTTTTTCTTCCCAAACTCCGAAAAAAAATCTTAATTGAAAAGTAAAAACATCAGGTATCAAAATTTACCAACATTTTCTTTTCTGTTTGCTTCATTTTTTAATTAAAGTATATGTTGTTACCATTGATTTGAACCGTCTTATCGAGACGTTTGATGAGAAATAATAAAAATACATGTAATAATGTTGGATGATAGTTTATCCTTGACATGAACTGGCTTAACAGAAAAATTGAGATGGAAAATTCCCAATTTAGTGTGAGTTTTCCCCCAAAATGATTGAAAAGGGTCCCTTCCCGGGAATGGCTGGCTAATACATGTATTCTATTGTATAATTAAAGGGGTCAATAGAAGAAAGGTGCTAACTCCATAAAGGTTAAATTGCCGCCGTTCCGACGGTAAACAGGAAGTGGCCGGATCGAATGTCCATGCAACTATGACAAAACAAGTTGTTGACTTTCTATTCTGGCTTGAACTTCAAATCACCTTCCTTTGTCGCGTCTGGTAAAACAATTCAAGTTTACCATACAGAATGTCCTATAAGGTTTTGGCACTTTCGCGGGGACTTTGAGGGAGCCCCTTATTCCACTGTTCCCTTCAACTGTGCCTTACTGTAGCAATGAAACATCTGGGGTCGTTTCACTAAACTTCATGCTACTAAAATGTTCGTAAGTGCAAAATGTTACGGCCTTTAAAACATAATATTTATTTTTTGAATGTGCCTTCTTTTCATTTCGTAAAATTTGGTCAATTATTGATTTTATTACGAAAAAGAGATTTTTCTGTGGGAATTTAACATGGAGGGAAAAGTAGGCAGAGGAGCTGTGGGATAAGTAAAAAAAACGAGAAGAAAACAACCTCCGAAACCTGGCAACATTATCCAAAAAAAATGTTTTTGCTTCCTTTATATAGTCTAAAATGTTAGCAGCTTTCGTGAAACAGACAGTAGCTCACCAAAGAATGTATTCTAATAAAAAGTACACCCGTAATATACATCTGTTCAGCAATGGTGTGCTCATTGATCAGGGGCTACACTGGTCACATATGCCATCAGACCTGTGTCAGTCACAGTACAACTGTGAATTAACCCTGGCATAGTCTCCATAAACTGCTCTGCAATTTAAAGGAGGTACATGCACACTCAGTAAGCACAACATGTTATTTATAGGAATTAAATAAGTATATAATTGTATCACTATTTCACCAGTTATAAAAATTACGAGTGCCCGCTATAATCATTTAGTAATATTTAGTTTACTGATAGTGACGGGCGGTGGTATCAGGCTATTTTCATATGCAAATGAGGCATGATATTGTTTAATCATTTATACTAATTAAATGCGTCACCCGAAAAAGTAATATTTTCTACAGAGTATAAAGTATGATCATTGCACATCAAAAATAAAAACAGAGAATAAATAGTAATGTCCGTTAATATTTTAAAGAAACACGGTTATTGCCCCCGTTATCAGTGTGGAAATGGTGAGGTAATGGTGAATGCATGTTTATTTTGCCAAATAATGCCTCAGATGGTGTCTGATATAAATAACAGATTGTGCCTACTGAGTGTGCCACTTTCAACACCACAGGCCTGTACAGTCCTTGTCAGTGGTATTGGCAAATAGTGCATATCCAGATGAGCCGGCTCGTAAAGAGTCGTCTCATCATGATCTGCACTTGTTCAAGTAGTTTTCATATTTGTTAGAGTAAAAGCACCCCTTTTCATAAATGGACTAGTCTGAGAATCATTTTGTGACGATTAGATTGGTAGGAAAATTAACATATCAAAATCCATTGCAGTTACTTAGGGGTGAAAGGGTTCACAGGACTGTCTGAACAAACCATCTTTCTACTTCAATTAAACCGCAGCTGATAACAAAACGCTCTTGTGAAATATGTAACCAGTGCTTATTCTGATTATCATATGTACATGCTTTCCACGGCGCTTAGCATACACCCAAACATTAATTCTCACATATTATTATTAGCCGATCTATTTATAGATCGGCTAATATATTGGTTATCCATCGGTTTGTGAAAAAGTTTGTAACCACCCTTTTCTCCTATATTCGGTAATCTACAAACGGGAAATTTGTTGTATCACTTCCAAACTACATCAACCGGATAATTTTTCATTTTTGGCCATTATCTCTGTTTAAAACTTTAAATAAGCGAAATAACACAATTTTTTAATAAATTAACGTAAATAACTACAAGAGTTCGGCGGTTTGCAAATTGGCTATGAATAACATTTTGACGTCCCAAACCGGAAGCTCCGCCATGTTCCAATATCTCGATACACAAATCAAAACACGCTCGAAGTTTGACCTAAATTCAGTTAGTTAGTGGGTGTGAAGTGTTCTATATACGGATATCGTCATCGTAAAGATAGAGAAAGGACACTGGAATAGTATAGATTGCCCGCAGTAATCACAAATCAAGGTGTGGAATGCGAGAAACTGAGTTCGGATCGGACACGTGACATGAATTTCTGGCTAGAAGTTATTGGACAAGAATTTGGGCACAAGAATATCCAAAATGTTCGGGTGTCAATGGTAAGTCCTTGATATTATGAATAATCCGATAGTTCTACTTGTCAGCTGTGAGACAATGTAAGCTGGTGTAATCATTATATTGTGAGTGAACCCCCCCACCCTCCCCCCCCACCCCCCCCCCCCCCCCCCCCCCCCCCCCCCCCCCAGAGCTCCAGCTCCAGATAAGCTGCGTATTTGCGTAAATACCCAATTAAAATTGCCAAAAACCCAATTGAAATCAAAAGTAGTGAGTATCAAAAAGCAATGAGAACAATTGTAGTACCTTTATCATGCTGCAGAAAACAATAAACAGACCACAATATAGCATATTTTTCTTATTTTTCCATGAAAACACATCCAAGGAGACAATTCTAATGAAATGCCAAGATATGTTTTCATTTCGAAACAAACTATTCAATAATTGCTGTCTGTTGATGTGTAAACAGTAGTGTGACTTAATTTTACCCAATTAAAATTTTGAAATACCCAATTGCTTCAGAACTGATGGAGTAACAATACTCAATTACTAATTCCTTATCTGGAGCCCTGCGGCCACCCACTGAATTATAATGTTTGACACCCGTGCTTTCACTGTACTTAACATGCTTAAGACGTGCGAGATGGTGTATTTTGATGGACCTCAGACAATAAAAAAATTGCAGTTTGTGTGGAATTTCATGAAAAATGTTTACAGATTTTTGCGATATTTACTGTAACTCATGCCAAACGTTGATGAAATTCTCAGAGCAAATGCAGAATGTCACCATGTTGTCACCATTCAATGTTATTTATGAAAGATATTGTAAAATTTGTAAATATTTTTCATGAAAGTGCGCACATGTATGACAAAATCACATGGCGCATGTCATATGTATAAAATTTGTCATAAATTGTCAATATTTCAGTGATATTTCATATGACTTAGAGTACACCTTTTCTTTTTTATTTCTTCTCAAAAGTGCATGTAAATGTTGTGACCACTCATCTGAACCGTCTCCGCAAGAATGTTCAGATGGTGTATGCAACATATACTTCCGAGAAGAAATAATAAAAATAAGTTATTATATTGTAACTAAATGTGCAAAGTTACAATATCCGACAAGTACACATATATATATTTGTTTTTAATATATATCATGTATATGTTTCAGAGGCAGAGTTGTATGACCATCTTAAACCAAACCTGGCACCATCAGTTAATCTGGGCGGACAAAAGCGAGCATCATCTACATCAAGATATGATCGGCAGCAGGAAAAGAAGAGAAGGAGGCCAGCTGAATCCACAACTATTGTTGTACCTGATCACACTGAGACGGGTATGGATATGGGTGACAGCGTTGATGAAGACGGCGTTCAGTCACAGACTGATGTTGATGGTCCACTCATGGAGGCTATGTCGCTGGAGCTGCAGGATCTGCGTACAGAGAATGGGGAGCTTAAGGAAAAAGTGGCCCATTTGGAAACTAAATTCACTGCAAGTTATTTTAAGGGTAGTGACGAGAAGGTGAAACATTTAACAGGATTACCATCATTCACAGTTCTATCTATATTGTTTAATTTTCTGGAGCCTCACCTGCCATCCAGTCTGGTCATGCCCAAATTCCAGGTAATGATATTGACATTAGTGAAATTGCGATTAAATTTGTCAAATCTCTTTGTCTATGAATTTGACACTACTCAATCAACAATATCTATACTTTTTTACACGGACAATTGACTGTATGTACAAGCGGCTAAAGAAACTCATAAGATGGCCAGAGCGCGAGACATTGAGAAAAAACGTGCCAATGGAATTTAGGAATACTTCGGCCACAGGTGTGCAGTGATAATTGATTGTTTTGAGGTATTTATTGAGAAACCAAGTGGTTTGAAAGCCAGAGCAGAAACCTGGTCTTCATACAAACACCACCACACTGTGAAATTTCTAATTAGAATTACTCCTCAGGGCAGTGTGTCCTTCATATCGAAAGCATGGGGTGGTCGTGTGAATGACAAGCTTGTGACAGAGAACAGTGACTTCCTGTCCAAGTTATTACCTGGGGATTTAGTGTTGGCGGACAGAGGATTTGATGTCAAGGACAGTGTTGGCTCGGTAGCTGCAGAAGTGAAGATTCACTTATTTCGCCATCAAACATTTACTTTTCTATTGATTGCAAGGAAAATAGCGATTCTGCGATTTCGGTCGGCTGCCAGCATGGTACCGGTAAACAGGTTGTCTGTCGGTCGGTATAGTCCGACTATACGACCGACAGACGACCTGTTTTTTATCTGTACCATGCCAGCAGCCGACCGAAATCCCTGAATTGGTATTCCTGGGCCAGGGGTGTGGAATTTCTTTGTCAGATTTGCTGGCACCTTTTGAAATTAAAATCATATACATATCCCAATTCAAAACCATTTTTAATAGAAGCTAAACATGTATGCTTTATCATTTATTCCATTATCATGATTATCACATAAAGCATGTAATAATAAAGTATAAACACCCATAGTAAGCATGATATTACTTCCTTTCAATGGTAATATGACCAGTGTAGGCACAGATCACCCTGCACATTCACATACAGGAGTGTGCTAGCAGATTAATATCCAGATTGATCAAACCCCATAAGGCCTTTTTCTCAAGCCACGGTCACATATACTTTTCTATATTTGTGATGCACTGTTAGAGAAACAGTCCACTTACTTCACTGGAAATATTTCAAGACAATCCACTTGAAAGATACAATAGGCGACATTAATTGTAAAAAAATGTTTCAAGACGAGTAGTAATTTTATTGATTTTTTAACACTCATCTAGAAACATTTTATAATGGTTCATATTCCATTTTTCAAGTGGATTGTCTTACATTTTCCACCGGCGCGGAGTGCAGCACCAGTGTAATAATGATAATTAAGGTGTGCCATGTGTTTTGTACCTACAGAAAAGGGCGTAATTTCATAAAAAAAAAAAAAATTACGATATTTTCCTGGAATGACACTGAAGGTTTTCGAAATTTTCAGAGCAAATGCGGAATTCTATTCCGCATTTGCTTTGAGAATTTCATCAACTTTCAGCATATTTATGAAATTGCGCACCTGTTTGTAGGTACAAAATCACATGGTGCGTCTCGATCATACAGACAGTATATCTGCATTGGCAATATATATATGTACATTGAAGTTCACATACAGTACTTGCACACCAAATTAATCACCTTTTTACACGCTTGTTTTTCTTAATTCTGGCATCTTTCTACAGTCTGGGCAATATGTATATATATAAGATTCCGGCACCTCGTGTTAATTTATGGCACCCGGTGTTTTTATAAACTGGAATGTATAAGGTTTCCAAAAATTCCGGGTGCCATTTTTTTAAACCAAGTTCAAGGTCATTTCAAGGTCATTGAACTTTATGCTTGATGGAAGTCGAAAATTGCCAATACATGAGCCAATAGGTAGGTCATGGTCCTTAGCTTGGAACTTGGTGTAAGTTGTTCAAAAACATTTCAGATGGATATATTAAAGAATTTACGTAAATTACACTAATTCATCTTATATTATTTTCATATTTTCAAGATGCCCGCCAAAAATCGGGTATTTATGAGATTTCGGTTGACTTGCTACATATTTGTGTAATGCTAAGCGCCTTCACCTATATTCAAAGGTTAATTCTTTCAACTGGAATAATATTTCAGTTAATATACTCCATTGTCAGAAAACTACAAATGGCCTAGTGAATGACAAATCCATAGTAATTTACTAAATATAACTGGGAGAATTTGGTTGGGGAGGAAATCAACACTGCTCTCACTTTTCCCTGAGATTCTGTAACTACTAAAATGTGGACATATATTGAACGCTGATTTGATCGGCTAATATCATCATGCTTTGCATGACTCTTCATATATGTTTGTTTACTGTCCCCATGCCTGTTCTGTAATTACACGCGGACTGATCAACCCTTGGTGTTGCGTGACATGCACGTTGCATAAGACTGATCGAATAGTGGCACACGTGATCGGACTGTACGTTATAAGGTCCATTTGCTTCCATAAGTTTACAGTAGTAGTAGTATTCATTTATTATAGTGACACATGTGAACAGGCATACATATATATCCATTTACATAACATATGTTATCTTAAGGCATACATGTATATGATATGCTGTTCATCACCCAGCCATATGTTGGCTTACGAGTCACTTCTTTGAATATAATAAATAATGACAACCGGTTGTATTAGGTTAATGAACCCATTTCATACCACATGCATGGTATAACGACCCTTTCCCATCTCAATATAAGTGCGCATGTCCTGACCGCCCATGTGAACCATCCCGATTGGACGGTTCACTGAACGTTCACCACATGAACAAGAGATATGACAAGACAATAAGGTCTACATGTGGTATGAAATGAGGTCATAAAATGAGTGTATACTGACTGATACATCGAACGTTGACTATTTTACCGTGAACATACACGGGCAGCCAGCATCCTCACTGCTCATCATTGATCTTTAACATCATTATTTGAATGTTGGCCAGTATAGACTCCGATCATAATACGAGCACTCGTTGAATGATCCGGTCCATACTGGTCATATGGTGAAACAATTATATTTACATAGAAATAGAAAACAGTACATGTAATTCGGCAAACGACCCAATTATATGTACATGGCAGTTGCTCGTTTATTCATAGCTTCTTCTAGAAATGTGCATGTTTTCCTAATAGTATCTGGTTTACTCATCATTAATGTAAGTTTTTCTGCGTCAGACATGTTTTCGTAGCAATTATTAGAGAAACATGCGAAAATGTACGTTTCCCTAATGCGTTGATAAAAGGAACATGAAAATAGCACGTGAGTTTCTGATTCTACTTGCCTGTCGTTACACATCACACAAAAACGCTCATGTTCTGGAATATGTCTATATCTACCAGTTTCTATATTAAGGGGGAGAACTCCACATCGCATTGGTGCTAATAGTGACCGATGTCTAATCGATAGGTTCAGTTTAACATACAACTCCGTTTCATATTTAGATTTCAACAAAACATGTTTTGGTTGCAGATTCATATTGTTTTTCCATGTGCTAATTCCAGGGTGTGGGATCACGTGTTTCCGAACGGTGTGACGTCATCTTTTTAATTGTGTTTACGGCAGATTTTCTTTTAACATCTTTCTAATGGAATGACATACAACATGCTTTGACAGCACTTCAGAATCATTTCCATTTATGTTTATGAAATCGCAGCAAATGCGGTGCACGTTGCCCTTTATTGTATAGGCGACTTGAATATCATATTTATGTCGTTTTGACGAAGGATCGGTTACCGTAAATGTAAATAAAAACTAGACCACGTAAATGTAAGAAATAAACGGTACTTCATCATTCTTTCTGAAAGTTATAATTTATTGTAAATAACTTTCAGAACACCAATAAAACACATATGCCATCGTATTTGGTGCGCTACGTATCATCAAAATCCGTCCGTTTGTTAGGAAGATTTTAAAGAAAATCTGCTGCAAAAATTATTGCAAGTAGATAAAAATTGAATAAGCTGTATATGTTATACCTTTAAACAAATAATCTTCGATGTTGAACTACTAAATTGCCAAATATAATAGAACAGGGAAATCATTTTCCCATGGAAGCCATCTTTTCTCTAGTTGTTAAACATTCAACATAACGAAATGAAGCTTTCAAATTCTCAAGATGGCGCGAAATGGCGCGAAATCGCCCAAGGTGTAGTCAGGTACAAAAAGAAATAGTGCAGGCGTTTTGAGGTTACAGACCTAGTTTGCTTGCAAATCTTGATCTATTTCTATCCAGTTTCACGTGAGGAACATTTCGGGGTGCTTTTAACACCAATTTTCAGCATATTTGTAGCATTTAAAAGAAAACACTGAACATGTTGGTCACGTTATATAGACAAAGCTTCCGTGGCCAAAACATGTAAACAATATTGGGGGATATGACGAGGTTGGATTTTTATTTCTTATGAGTAAGTGAACCTATTGTTATGCAATATTTGAGACACCACAGGCACATGATAACTTGTGGCAAATGGAGGATATGGCTGGAATGCGTGCCACAAGAGCCACATTATAAATACCAACGTATACTTATGTAAATCTCCCTGGTACTCCGTTTGCTTTTGCATTGGTTCATGTTGACATCTAAGCGCTTCTGATCAAATAACGATATATATATATATAGCTTCTTAGAAGCATGACTGGTGTGTCACGGATGTAATTGCGACAGGGCAGAAGCTGTGCTGATACACAGGCTGACCTGTATCTTCACTGCTCCCATAACCCATTCGCCCCATGTATCTACTGTCTGTTTCACGAAACCTGCCCAAATTTTTAATTTTGTCAAATATTGATTTTATTTCGAAAAATATATTTGTCTATTTGTAATTTAACTTGGGGAAAAAATGAGGTTGAGGATCTGTGGGAGGAGCTAAAAAATGAAAAATTGACAATGGAAAAACTGGAAAACAAAAAATAAATTTAAGATTTTGGAAAACAAAAGATAAATTTTGAAAATTGGTCCAGTATTTCTGAATTTCTAAAAAATGTGAAGATGTCTATGGGGATTTTAACATGGGAAATTGTATTTTCGCAATAAGGTCAATATTTGACAAAATTTCACGAAATAACAAGAGTGCCGTAAGTCACAAAATACGCCCATCGAATATGGGCCAGACAGCGAAGATGCAGAAATGTGAAGCTGTCACCAAGGCAAGAAACATTAATGAAAATTTGAAACTGTATAACATTATTTCTTCATCTCGAAGACGTGTGTATAGTTTCAGATCGATCGACTGAACGGATTCAGAGGAGTTGTGTACACACACTATGTACCCTATATAGAATTGTATACAAAAATGTAGAAAAAATGGCTAAGTTAAAAAGGTGATATATTTGTTAAAAAATATTTGTTCAGCATAAAAACACCAAGATGCACATCTTCAATATGTGTAGAAGACGTGTGTATAGTTTTAGATCGATCGACTGAACGGTTTCAGAGGAGTTTTGTACACAAACTATGTACCGTATATGTAATTGTATAAACAAATGTAGAAAAAATGGCTAAGTTAAAAAGGCGATATTTTTGTTAAAAAATATTGTTTCGGCATAAAAACACCAAGGTGCACATCTTCAATATGTGTAGAAGACGTGTGTATTGTTTTAGATCGATCGACTGACCGGTTTCGGAGGAGTTGTGTGCACAAACTATGCACTTTTTCTGTCAGCCGCCCGCCCGCCGCCCCGCGGCGGTAAAACATAATACGTACCGTTTTTTTGAAAACGGTCGTACAAAAGGAAGGCTCATTCTTCAATTTTCCTTTAACTTAATATTATCCCAAAAAAAGATTGTTTTGCATTGTTTATATGGCCGTAAAATTTGGGCAGGTTTCGTGAAACAGACTGTAGTTACAGTCGCATATAATTAACTTGCTAAAGTGTATCTTCCCGATTTGTGTGATGGTTTGTCGCCCGTCACAGCTATATTCCCGCAAGAACTCAACAATTACCATCAGAGTATTACCAACCTTAGAAAGGATACCCATGGGCGTCACCATAATTTTTGAAAAGGGGTTCGACTTTGAGCTGTGAAGCAACCGGAATTGCCCCTGTACCCCTTACATATTTCAGTTGCTTCACATCCCCGGAAGGTTTTTGGTTCTTGTAATTGGTGTTGCGAACAATAAAGAAAAGACGATGTGATGGCAGGTGCGGGTCCAGACGTATCCGGCGCAGGCCCCCTCTAACATTGGATGAGTTTATATTTTAACCCATTTTTTACGTGCAAAAATCTGATTATTTCCTTATTTCTCACAAGTGTATGTTGTTACCATTTAGTTGAACCGTCTCGTCGAGACGGTTCCACTGAGTGGTAACAACATATACATTTGATGAGAAATAAGAAAAAATGTAGAAAATAATCTGAATGTTATTAAAGTTGACGATCATATGTGTCTCATTTGAAATCCACGCCCCCTCTATACATAAATCCTGGATCCGCGCCTGGATGGTGTATTACCAAAGTAATGTGTTGTTTTACTGTACTCCGTTTTGTTTTCGTTCTTGATTTTATTGTTAAATATTATTACCTCAGCCAGCGGACGAAAACCGGGAGCGCCGTGTGCAAAAACAGGATATCCGATAGAGTGAAAATGGCCGCCTGCAGGAGGAAACGAGTTGCTATTCGATTTTTTGTTGATTTCAGATGATTTGATATGGATTTTGGTTCAATTTGGTAATATAGTTTATTTAGTAACGGTTTGTGCACTCTTCTGTAGCCTGATAACGATCTATATTGCTTGTTAGAAGCACGACATGTGTCTCGTTGATGGAACGGCCGGTCAGACTGTGCTGGTGCACAAGCTGATCTGGATCTACACTGGTCGCAAAGTCCATAAGCCCCATTCCAGTCACAGCCACAAATTACTGGACGGAAATTTCGAAGTTATTTGTCCTTGACCTTGTACACGACGGGAGCATGGACCGGGTGCATATAGAGAATAGTAGGTTAGTGCCGTGAATGGGAAAAAATATCCGGCAAGGCAAATTTCTTTATTTCTCATCAGAAGTATATGTTGTGACCACTCATTGGTTAGTGCCGTGAATGGGAAAAAATATCTGGCAAGGCTCAGGAAACGGGATGGGCAAGGCTCTGCCGAGCACATCCCGTTTCCGTGCCGCGCCAGATATTTTTTCCCATTCACGGCACTAACCTACTATTCTATTTATCCCGTCAACACCTACAAATGGCTGTAAAATGCAAAAATAGTATTGACTGGATATCAAAAATGTTTCACGGCACCGTGTTTCACGGCACATACGCACTGTGTTGACGGGATAAAATGAACATTTGGGTGATAATAAACATGCACACGAAGTTTCACGCCACTCGGTAACACGGTAAATAAGTTGTAGCAGAATGAAATACGTGACGGACTCCGGAGTGACGGACAAACGACTTTTGCATCCATATACCCCATTGTCGCTACGCGATAGTATAATAAGAAATAAAAAAGTATTCATATGACCCAGATCGTATGTATTAAATTTAAGTCTGATCAGGAAAGTTACTATTTTAAACATGTCCGACCAAAGTTAGAAGCCTTGTTCATATATATAGAGTTATACGGATGAAAGCCGAAACACGCCGAATGCCTGAGTTCTCGACCAGCTATATACTGGATATTTAGAAGATCCCACCCTTAAATATAAGCCGAATCGAAACGATGGCTACGTTTATGTTGTCAAATACCCAAACATAGCACATGCATGTACACTAAAACAAGAGCACGCAATGCATGCACGTATCTATAATATAATATGTATATAAACAACTTACCAGTTCACATACGTATGGAAAGTGAGACGGTAACTAAATGTATCATCCACACTCTTGTTGACGCAAAATCACCGAGCATGTCGGGGTATTATGCAAATAACCGAAAATAAAGTTGCATACTATACATGGCGTAAAAAGTTGTGAACACTACGTTCTAAATCATTAATAAATAACACTATATTAGTATTAGTATTATCAGATATTAGTGCACAGACTTACGGCGCGGACAAAGTCACCCCCCCCCCCCTCCACCCCCTCCCCTAACGTACTACCTAGCATATTAGGGGAATAACTCGCAGCGTGCTAGTTTCACATTTACAACCGGGATATATCATATCATTGTCTATTTGGAATGTATAAGTTGATTGAAAAAAAGCATGTGTTGTAAATGCTAATGATTTCAAAGTGCTCTGAAGATGTGTTATTAGTTGACTAGAGAGACTAGATGTTTTACACAGTAAACAATGACCATTACATAGTTTGGCAATGGTTTAGGAGTTGACCGAAGAATAGCCCATATAACTGAGACAGATAACAGTGTATGTTTGCCCGAATACAAGTATAACATTGTAGCCTCCATCATGTACAGCTATGTGATAAAGGTACATGCCCACTCAGTAGGCACAACATGTTCTTTATATCAGAGACATCATCTGATGCATTTTCTGGCAAAAATACATTAACTCACCATTACCCACGTATTGATTGGCATTATTATACATTTTATATCAGACGTAAATTTCCCCACTGGTATCAGGGGCGATAACCGTGTTTCCTTAAAATGTTAACATTACTATTTACTATCTGTATTTATTGTTTGATGTGCAATGGTCATACTTTATAATCTGTCGAAAATATTTTTTTCCGGTGGCGCATTTAATTAGTATAACTAATTAAAACACACCATGCCTCATTTTCATATGAAAATAGCTTGATACCACCGCTCGTCAATATCAGTAAAATATATATTAGTAAATGATTATATATTGTATAGCGGGTACTCGTAATTTTTAGAACTGGTATAATAGTGACATAAGTATACACTTATTTAATTCCTATACATAGAGAATACCAGGCTAGTGTCTTTTGATATCAAGTTTATCAGGCAAGGCTAGGAAACGCGTAGGAATTCCGAGGCTTGCCGAGGAATTCCTACCGTTTCCGAGCCGAGCCTGATAAACGTGATATCAAAATACACTAGCCTGGTATTCTATTCATCAGGTAACGTTTTATGCTCGAAAATGACCACAGATGACGTCGTTATCTATGGACAGAACGAGGACTTGTTTACGTTGCGTCATTACACTGACGTCATTCGGTAACGTCACGTGACGTCAACCGACCAATGGAACGTCAGTTTTCCCTTTGTTGTAAACCGGATGTTGATATCAGGTCAATGCCTGATACAACAATATGTTATCAGTCAGTACGTATTCGGTCAATACAGGGCAGGTTACCTGATAAAGAACAGTGTGTGCCTACTGAGTGGGCATTTACCATTAAGTTTGGCATGTATAATATTCTCACGTGGGTACTGTCTGACAGCACGTGTGTTTCGACTGCAAGGAGTTTGTATGGGAATGAGATTTACCATCTTGTAGCTGTATTGCAAATTCACCGAATGATAGGCAGCTTGATGGCAAGAAGTGACGATAGTCTGCCACTGTAACATAAGCCATACAAATAATAGCCAATGAAAAACCATTTGGTCCGCCTGTTTATATTGCGACGCATTAGACCCTGGCTCCTTTCCAAATTGGTGGCATTACCAAATGTCAAGGAGTGCATTATTATAATACAAGGATTATCGATGTCTACATGGATTTTTATTTAATGTGTAAATAGTGTGTGTTGTAAAATAGTATACAATATCAGTGGCCGTTTTCACAGATTAGTTTAACTAGAAGAATGCAGTGAGAACGGCAACTGTATTGATACTACCAATCATTCCTGATACTCCATAGTCCCTTACTGTATGTTCTGTTCTTACAATTCATTCCCACGATATAACAATTCGTTTCCACGAATGAACAATTCGTTCCCTTGGGAACGAATTGTTATTTCGTGAGAACGAATTGTTAAATTGGGGGACCGAATTGTTAATTCGTGGGAACGAATTGTTAATTCATGGGAACGAATTGTTAAATTGAAGGAGCGAATTGTTATTTCGTGGGAACGAGTTAATAAAGAAAATAATTATATGTCCCCTGTGGGGCTCCGTACTTTTCCACGTTTTGCTTCCGACGAACTTTTGGCTATTAAACACATTAAATTTAAAAAAAATAAAAATGTAAGTATGTGGAATTTCATCAAACAAAAATATGTGGGGAGGGTGACTTTTTTGTTATTGGTGAAAAAGTACTTACATTTAAATATTTTTTAGATTTAATGTGTTTAATATCCAAAAGTTCGTCTGCAGAAAAACGTGGAACAGACAGTAGATATTATTACCCAACCTCTTATATAAATTGTAATTCGTTAGTTTTGACTGTGTTCCTCATTTGTTTACATTCGGCCGCTCGACTATGAAACAGTTTCACGCGCAGGCAATAGTACTTTAATTTCTTCACCCTACTATTGACTGGTCATGTGACTTGCTTTGCTGTGGACGACCCGATGAACTATTGCCCGAGGCCTGTTTTGACTGTTCCCCGAATGGCAATGAAATAGTTGTATACTATTGGTTGCTGATTATGTACTCATATGGCACTGATCATCAGTAGGAGGAGCTTAACCAATGGTATATAATGCTGGTTCATTGGGACGGGCCAGGCACAACGCGAAGTAAGGAATCACAGTAAATGTTAACTTTCTTTAGAAAGTTTAGATACATTTTAATAAACTTGTCCATTAACTAATTAATAAGTAAGAATTTTAAATGGACTTGAGTTTTGTTAATTAAATCCCAGCAAGCCAACACTACCCAATGGGTAACACGTTGTTGACACATCACTTGTATGATACATGTGTAATTGAGCTCCCGACCACATCCCAAAACAATAACAAATATATTTTCTTTGATATGCAAACGTGCATTACGTACCACTATACGCCACAGCATTGAATTGCACACTCAAATTTGGTGTTATGCATAAAATAGTTCGCTATATTCATATCGCGCTGAACTTTTGGCGTTAAGTATACGTGTGTCACCTGATTTACAGTTATGAGATAATGACCTATTTTTATATTTTCCGAAAATGCTAGTGCACCACAGGTGGGTGTGAGCTAATATGGTATGAGCGAATGACAATGGATACACGCTTTCTGCGTGTGGCTGTGCATGGATAAATGTTGAGTATGGCTTTTGTGACCAGTGTAGATCCAGAACGACCTGTGCATCCGCACAGTCTGATCAGGATTTACACTGTTCACAATTCCAACAATGAAACACAATCTGCACTGTTCACAATTCCAACAATGAAAGACATACCGCAAATAATTTAGATCGTTATCAGGTTGCAGGAGAGTGCTATGTGATCAGTAGCCGATTTCATCAAAATTGCAAAGTATACTTATCTAGCAAAGTATACTTTGAAGGAGTAATCATTTATTTTCCCCGAAATGCATTATGTCATATAGAACTAACGACTGCATATATTTGATGATTAAAAGTATGCAGCATTATTATACTGAATTTATTACATTATCACAGCCAAAATGGCTGTGATAATGTAATAAATTCAGTATAATAAAAAATAATAAATTTATCCTTAAATTGAAAATTTCTCCCTCAAAGTATACTTTGCAAGATAAGTATACTTTGCAATGTTGGTGAAATAGGCTACAGGAGCTACGCTGGTAACAAACCCATCGCGTCATTTCATCATTCACAGTCACATATGTAACATAATAATTATCCAGTTTTCCGAGTTTTTGTTTTGATACTGGCAAATGACCTCGGTGTATACATGTACAACGACATACAAAACCGTTAATTCTGGCTAGAGAAGTGTGATTTCCGGAAATAGCTACCGCTGTGGACCCAGATCACCCCTACATCCGCGAGGTCTTATCAGGGTATTACATATTATCCCGTCAACACAGTGCGTATTTGCCGTAAAACACGGTGCCGTGAAACATTTTTGATATCCTGTCAATACGACCTAATCACGGCGTATGAATATGTACGGTGGTTGGGATTATTTGTTTGCATTTTAAAGCCATTAGTAGATCTAGGTGTTGACGGGATAAATATAATAGTAGGTTACTGCCGTGAATGGGAAAATATCTGGCGCGGCTCGGAAACGGGATGTGCTCGGCAGAGCCTCGCCCATCCCGTTTCCTAAGCCTTGCCAGATAGTTTTCCCATTCACGGCACTAACCTACTATTCTCTATTTCGCCACTGAGTTAGAACAAACAAATTCCATAAGCCTAATGCTACGGAGCCCCGCAGTTGACGTAGAATTCTTTTTTGTTTCATTAATTCGTTCCCACGAAATAACATTTCGTTCAATTCGTTCCCTCAAATTAACAATTGGTGTTCCCACGAATTAACAATTCGATTGGATTGGTAGGAAATTTAACATATCAAAATCCATTCCAGTTACTTAGGGGTGAAATGGTTAACAGGACTGTCTGAGCAAACCACCTTTCTATTTCAATTACACCGCAGCTGATAACAAAACGCTCGTTTGACATGCACGTAGCATAAGACTGATCGAATAGTGGCACGCATGATCAGACTGTACGTCTGGGCTATGCGAATGACGTACGTCATAAGGTACATTTGTTCTGTCCTATTCCAAGCTTACGACAATTGTAAATCGTCAATATCAATCTCGTGGAATCGTCTCGTAAATTGTCAGTATGTGTGCATTTATTTACTTGCACCGTGGTTAAAGTTTATCAATATCTACACAGGCAATATGAAACAGGGAGTTTTCGTTTTGGCAATGTATATAAACGCCGTGTATGAAATTCAATCTATACATATGTAATTTAACCGGCGCATATAACCGGCGCTTCACTTTAGAGAATTATTATAACCACAAAGGTTTTTAACAGGACGAAATTGTATGTACACATGGTTTAATGTAATTGTACAGTGAGAGCCACTATACAGGCTAGACTGGCCTTGGCCAATTGTGTCACGTTCGTTAAATAGTGTTTAAATACATTATCAAATATAATACTATATGTATTTTGTCGTTATTTGCTGAATCACAATTATTATGTGAGACGATTTGGGATTTTGTACCTTCGGTCATCTGCTTAATTTCATTAAATACGTATACTACAAAATTTACAATGTCTTCCGTAAATGGAATTATATTCCGCATGTAATCTGAACATTTTGTCAACTTTTGACTTTATATATATTTATGAAAAATATTGTACATTTTGTAAACGTATTTAATTAAATTATGCAGATCTCCGAAGGTACAAAATCACATGGCGCTTCTCAACTATTCGCATGAAGTTTCGTTTGTCTCTGGGATTTGTATTACATTTCGAGTCACTGGGATTTGTATTACATTTCGAGTCACTGGGGTTGGTATTACATTTCGAGTCACTGGGGTTTGTATTACATTTCGAGTCACTGGGATTTGTATTACATTTCGAGTCACTTATTACATTTCGAGTCACTGGGATTTGTATTACATTTCGAGTCACTGGGATTTGTATTACATTTCGAGTCACTGGGATTTGTATTACATTTCGAGTCACTGGGATTTGTATTACATTTCGAGTCACCGGTGTTTCACTCCGCACCGGCATAAAATGTTTCACGTTTTACGAATTCCCATTCAGGTACATGCAGAATACACTGAAAAATGTCAGTTTCGTCAGGTAACCGGCACACATAAATATGCGCGTGTTACTAGACGTGGAATGCATTTCTCCGATGCCTCTAAGTAGAGTGGGATCTCATCAGGAAACTTGTGCATTTTTCGAATTGAAACATGTTACTCCGGCGCGGAGTGTATCACCATTGCATGTATGCTATACTGGTAATAGACCTATATTAATATATAATTCCTTATGTACATGTACAGCCAAGCAGAACAGTGTATTATCTTGTGTTTTTGTTGTAAAATTGTACTGGGGAGCATGCGCCCGGACCCCCCCCCCCTCCCCCAGGCCCGTACGCAGGATTTTCTATTGGGGGTGCGTCAGGGGCGAGCCCCACGTAGTGGAGCGAGATATGATTCTAATGAATCCAGTGCACCAGTGGACGATTCTCATGTGCATAACTACATGACTAAATCTATTAAAATCGGTGCATTCCCTTAGCCAATAAAACATAATAAAACAGATCCTATGCATACAACATTCATTGGACGTCGTCCTAAACCTAAACAGACTGCACAGACGATCGGATGCACATTGCTACTCCTGTACACATTGGCACCAGCCGATTACACACTCACACATATACTATACAATAGTTATTCAGTTGTGCATCACTATAGAACCTGATCAAACTACCTTAAACGGCAGTTTCTGGCCAAATGCACAATAATTGCTCAAACTTGGGTTTGGGCACCTAAATCATTATTTAGACTCTCAAACTGGGGTTTAGTGAATTATTGTGCATTTGGCGAGCCCAAACTAGGGTTTAATGAACCTAACCTAGGGTTTAAGATCCAAACCATGGTTTAAGGAAGTATTGACTTCGGACTGCGTGTGTAGCCGTCACAAAACGATTGCGGGTATGCTGAACCCTAATCAGTCAGGGGTGTAACTGATTTCAATTATGTTCGGGATAACGTGATAGAGATATGTTTGCAGGTCATGCATAATTATCGCCCTTTGCGAATAACGTGTGTCAGTTATGTTGGCTGAATTGAATTTTACGCTAAAAACAGGTTTACAAGTTAGATTCTACTCATCATTCGCATTGGTTCGTGCCATAGACCAGTGTGTATATTCCATTAGTATGTACTGTAACTATGTATTGACATTCACTGGCACGAGTGGCACGGAAATTGCCAAGTTTATACACATTTCGCGCACTTTTTTGTATAATAAAGGGTATCTTTACAGGTGGTTTGTGAAGCTCTGAAAGTTTTCCCGAGTGATTGTATAGTTTTCTAGTAGATACCAACACCTTGCAAACACGTGTAAACAGGTTTTTTCTTCGTTGCGCATCGTAGATTAGCGTTGCGCAAAGCCTTCAAAGTTTACAGATAATTCCGGTATAACGTGTTTCAGTTATTATTTTTGGCGCCAAGTTTTATCTACGCTTGCTGCAAGACAACTCTATAGGGCTTGTCCCGATAAGACGGTTAGTCATTGCTTGCCTGCTCTTTGATCGTGGGTTGTGAATATGGTGTTTCGAAGTCTGATTATGGTCATATGCTGATAAGATACGCCCCGTCGTTTTTCCGCCAGTCTACATGTCTACACAGCATTATAATATAGATATATAACTATAAGTGTGTGTAGTGTAGTCTGTTGGCGTTATACAATGACGCCGGTGTAAGCAGCATTAGACAATCATCATGATCATGACAATGCTATAAGATACGTGTATTCGTATTTTGCGTACTCCTATTCACGTAATAGACATGTAATATCCGCGGCACTTGAGCACCTGTATGCACCGTAAAGTACACATGGTAGGCGTGATTGATAATTGATAAAAGTCGTACATTTCGTGGAAATACATGTATTTTGTTTACATCAACTAATTTTAATAATAACCAAAATGGGCATTTGTATGCAACTATCAATTAGCGACCTGTCTACCTCCTGATTAGCCATCACGCACCTACATCCTGACAGGGAAATATACTGCTTGCTGGAGGCAGGGTCAATGCATGGTTCGTGTTTCACTGATTAATAAACATGGTAGGTTCTGATCAGACTGCGCATATACGTCATGTGTATAGTCGCATGGTCAGCTTTCAAACCAGTTTCCGCGCAGTGTGATCAGGATCTACACAGCCGTCTGATTGATCTAACACGCAAGAGAATCAAAATCTGCAAACTGCTCCAACTGCAGTATTTTCCAAGTTCTTATCCGTATACCCCGTATGTGACCCGATCTGATAAAACCGGGCTGGCTAATTGGCTGATCGAATTGCGAACATTCAAGCTGGTGATGTGTATAGATAGACTGGCCGGTGGCACTGTCTGGTCTCGGTTTACACATGAATAACCCCATTGTGTCGGATCGTACATATATCGTGGTAGACACCATGCTATGGTCACGGTGATAAGCTAGACTAAGTTTGACATTTTAATCGTTCCCCAGGGTTACGAAGGCTGGAGGCGGGATAGGACAGCTCTCGTATTTTACAGACTCCCTACACCAGTATAGTCTCGCTTTCCATGTTCAATAGTGATACATGTATATATACAAGTTGTAGTAGTAGTATCTTATGTGGCTCTACTGGCAAAATGGATCTTACAATAAATATATTTTCAATAAATAAGTCGTGTAAATCATGCGCATTCGACATATTCCTACGCTAGATCACTGGTCAATAACATGCATTATGTTCCACCTTGTTATAAATCGATAGTACCCGTATTCGTGCGTGTTTGTTAATTGAAGTGTTCATAACACGAGATTGACGGTATCTGATGTTTAACTCGCAGATTATGCTTTAACTATTCGGAAATTGAATACACAGTCGTGTATTTCGTTTCGCATAATCATAGAGACCCTGTTTATGAACCTAAGTTTACCACGTCTTCACACGCAAAATTTCATTTTTAGTGATAATTCAACTCGGTGTTTCCTAGTTGGTTACGCGCAATACAATAGGATTACATTTGACATACATACCAAATGAATTCACCAGGGTCATGTGGCATGTATCTCAAATGCAAATTGCAAATGAATGGCGTAGATCCCGATGAGCCGGCTCATCGGGATCTACAGTTTGGACAAAGGTACGTCTGCCATCCGCAATCCAAATTATACAATCAGCATTATGATTCGTCTAGAGCTGTCGTTTCGCAATGTTTCCGTCTTACGAAAACATGCGAATCGTCTCCTAAAGATATGAGAATCGTCTCGCATTTTCGCCATCTCGCCTTCCGCTTTTGGAAATATAGTTTGGTGTAACCCGAATTATAAAGCGCAGGTAGCGCAGGGCGACTTACCTTGTGTTACAGACAGAACATTCGGGTTAGTTTTGCTCATGCTTGTTGATGCAGATAGCGAAGCAAAAACGCGCGATCTTCCACCTGTGGGCGAGGCTGCGAAAAAGCAAGATTGAATATGATAGAATCGCGCGTGTTCGTCTGGAGATCATACTTCGTAATCTCGCGATCAACCTATGCTCGAGATCGCGAGATTGTAAAATGTGCCTAACAGGACACGTACAAATAGTCTTAGGAGACGATCCGCATGTGCTGCTGAAACATGCTTTTATTAAGAAGTAGAACAAATGTGGACAAACACCAATACATCTTGACAAAAAACAACAACATAGTTTGACAAAAACATGATAATCGTCGTCTTAGGAGAATATTCTTATGTGCTACCAATACATGTCAATTGTGTGGGGGAGCGAACATATTTCGATATATCTTATTGGTTACTGCATCGCATCGCCGGTTTTTGCCTTACCTTTTTTCGGGGTTTCTGCACATACTACTTTTAAATTTCGATGTCATAAAGTTATGGAATAATTATGTGCGAAAGATAATTCCAGAGCCAAATCTTACTAAATAAAGTTCCATTTTATTCCATACGTGATAGTGTCACGAAATGGATACATATGTGTTGAGTAATTGATCGTAAATGTGTGTCTCTGTTGACATCGCGTCGGCGTGTATCAAAGGTCAGATCGGCACGACCTTGTAACCTTTGATGTCTGGCCCTCCACTCGTCACAATCACCCCTCCCCCCTACCCCGCACGCTGGCAGAATGGAGAAACTCATGAAAACTGCTTAACCGGACGCACGGATGGACACACAGTCCAAACAATATAGTACCTCCCGACTCTAACATGAGACCGGGGAGGGCGGGGGCGTAAAACAAACGATTCTGTATTCATTTTTGTATTAAAATATATCAATTGCTGTCACAAATCCAGTAATTGCACTAAGGGGCGCACTTATATTGCGCCTGAAATAAAATACTCCAATACTCACAAATCTAAGAGTTTTTCGAAGTTTTCCGGCCGCCCCATTGCGTCAGTAAAATGGTAATAAAACCTACGTCATTTTATCTAATTTTGTTTTGTCCCACCCCTTTTAGCACTTTCAAATATATTTTATCCCCATGTTAAATTCCCATATAATTTTATTTTCACAATAAAATCATTATTTCATTGATATACTTACTATATTTCATGATATACTATCTCGGTATCATCCACAGACCTTGCTATACGTCAACGGCGTTGTTTTATTGTGATAATGTGATCTTAAAGGTACATGCCCACTCAGTAGGCACAAAATGCTCTTTATATCAGACATCATATGAGACATTTTCTGGCAAAATAAACATTCATTCAACATTACCCCACGTATGGATTGACATAATTATCCATTTTATATCAGCCGAAAATGTCCACACTGATATCAAAGGCGATAACCGTGTTTCCTTAAAATGTTAACGGACACTACTATTTATTCTCTGTATTTATTTTTTGATATGCAATATCATACTTTATAATCTGTCGCAAATATAATTATGTTCGGGTAACGAATTTAATTAGTATAAATAATTAAAAAATATTATGCCTCATTTGCATAGGAAAATAACCCGATACCACCGCGCGTCACTATCAGTAAAATACATATTACTTTACGATTATATCTGTATATAGGGCATTCTTATTTTTTAGAACTGTTGGAATAGTTATACACTTATTCAATTCCTATAAAGAACAGTCTATGCCTACTGAGTGGGCATATACCTTTAATCTACATGCCAAGTACTAGTATTTATTCAATTACCCGCCAATTACCATTGTCCTTCTGTATTTATGTCCAGCTAGAGTAATGAGTATTTTACTGTGCAAACTGATCGGGGCTTACTAGTCGCTGCATCACGTGTATGACCTCGTGTGACCTCTTGTAATCCAACCTCGGGCATATGTGTATTGCATGGAATATCATGCCGCTCTAATGATCATGATGATTGTGATGCTTGTACTGTCACGCCTACCTAAGTAACTTGAATCGACTCAGAATTTGTGAATAAAGATCAAACAATCCACCATGTCCACAGTGCAGATACTGATGACACGATACATATGGTGGTTATATATTTGACATCGAGATATCGAGATATCGAGATGTTGACATAATTTATCCGTCGCAAGTATGTCGACTTAAATATCACTACATGTCGAGATAATGTGAAACTATGTGGACATGTTGAGACTCATTACGTTTTAATATATAGATCATTCGTTTTGCTTTGTCAGTTACCCTACTCCATCGGCCGTATTGTGAACAATGTAGGCCATGTTCATAAATACTGCCCTTGTTTAGGGTAATGTTACCCGACATGCAAAGTCATCGAGCCAGTGCCGTCGTTAAATCAAAGTATTGTAGCGTAATACTTTTACCCTCCGTAACTCAGCCCTTGTTGGACTGAATTGGTCGGCTGATGGTCCCCTTTTGTCAGGTTTAACTGTTTCGCTGCCATCAGACCTTTCGTCAACTAGAAAACGAGTGACGTCAGTTGCTGATTTCTCCACCTCAATGTGATAATATTGTCTGTCGCAA
>CM055266.1:10099546-10238953 GCA_029237695.1 Conchocele bisecta | reverse complement strand
GGTTTGAACACGGCTGTGAGCGGTGTCGAATAACGACAGTCATGTAACAATACATAGTTAAGCTGCTTTTTAATGACCATTTTCGTCACTTTTCGGGAATACAACGTATCTACGACCCAATCCATTTAAACACACATTGTTACATGACTGTCGTTATTCGACACCGCTCACAGCCGTGTTTAAATGTACATGCTGTTTGACCATGGCTATAGTCAATGCTGATTTCGGGGCCAGGCCAACACCTACGTAATGTATGTGTCTCATGACGTTATTAGAACGCGCCATTACGTCACCAGACCAGTTCACAACGGTCGCACCGAAATGTTTACATTGATGCTGTTGCATCACGCAGCGTGTACTATGGTCCCGGAACTCGGGAACTGTTTGAACCCGCGGCCTACGGCCTTGGGTTTCAAACAGTTCCCTCGTGCCGCGGCAAACGTTTACTCACGGCTGGACATGGTCTAACCTAAAAATCCTTACCTGGGATCGGCTGACAGAAGTTGCGTTGGTCAGAAGTTGGTCAGCGTTCCAATCCCAAAGAGGGTATTCTTTGTCACCGAGTCCTGACCTCCTTTCGTCTTGGTTCCGTACCCTTCGGCAAGAATAACCTGCAATGCATTACATAATAAATACCAGGCTAGTGTATGTTGCTATGGTCTTTATTAGTCATTTATAAGTGAATGCTAAGAAACGCGTAGGACTTCCGTGCTTCACCTGGGAATATTAGTGTAAACAAATTGTATTACAATATATAGAGAATAGTAGGTTAGTGCCGTGAATGGGAAAAAATATCCGGCAAGGCTCAATAATTTCTTTATTTCTCATCAGAAGTATATGTTGTGACCACTCATTTGAACCGTCTCGCAGAGACGGTTCTGAGTGGTCACAACATATACTTTGGTTCAGAAATAAGGAAAATAGATAGAGAATAGTAGGTTAGTGCCGTATGGGAACAAATATCTGGCAAGGCTCAGGAAACGGGATGGGCGAGGCTCTGCCGAGCACATCCCGTTTCCGTGCCGCGCCAGATATTTTTTCCCATTCACGGGACTAACCTACTATTCTATTTATCCTGTCAACACCTACAAATGGCTGTAAAATGTAAACATTGTATTGACTGGATATCAAAAATGTTTCACGGCACCGTGTTTCACGGCACATACGCACTGTGTTGACGGGATAAAAATGGTACAGGATGGGAAAACAAGTATACTTAAATAACTTAAATAAATAAATGTCTCCTAATTGATATCATAATACACCTTTGCTATGCAACATGGAAATATAACGTGGTTTTCGTTGAAAAAAACGCGGACGTGTTAATATTTTGCCATTACATTGTCATTCGGAAACGTCAAGTGACAACGTTATCTTGTGAATGCAGGACAGAACCATTTGTTATCGTTCAGCGTGTATTCGGTCAATCAATGCATAGTTAATTACGTGACAACATTTACGATACAATACATGGAGAATACTACGGAGCCCCGCAGGGGACGTATCATTTTTTTTATTGATTCGTTCCCACGAAATGACAATTCGTTCCCACAATTTAACAATTCGTTCCCACGAAATAACAATTCGTTCCCACGGGAAAGAATTGTTAATTTGTGGGAACGAATTGTTATATCGTGGGAACGAATTGTTAATTCCAGGGAACTAATTGTTAAATTGAGGGCCCGAATTGTTATTTCATGGGAACGAATTAATAAAAAAAAATCCGACATGGACCCTGCGGGGCTCCGTATAATACCAGCGGCTAATTTGGTTCTGCATAAATTTTATCAGCAGATGACATAAACGCACAGAAAGTCCGAAGGTCGATTATGCAAATGCATGTATGCCACTTATTCACCCCTATAACCCTTTTCACCATTATTGTATTGGGATTTTGCATATATTGTATTTTGGACCACCGCTACACCACAGTCGAAGGTATAAATTTGTGTCATAAAATTTAAATTTCCCGCACTACAATATAGAACAAAAATTGCAGGGCGTTGACGTTCATACTCCGTTATATTGTTATTGACAGACAAATCTACAATATGACACAAAACTATTACCATAAACTTACCTAATAAAGTGTGTATTAGCAACATTATTAAGTCACTATCCACGAAGTAGAAAGAAAAGAAACAACGCGGACTGCAGCACCAGTGGATACATTCCTCGTTATCTCTTACGGCGGAAATGGTCATTCCCGGGATATTTCGGCAATCTCCGTGCATTCCTGCCTCGACAAACTGCCGCACTTGTGTAGCGAGTTGTTCGCTAGTTATTGGTTCCCCGTCGACGGTGTAGACACAGACCACGAGTACAACAGTCACCAAAAGCCGGGCCACAACGTCCCTCATCGCGAAATATGACAGGGAACCTACAGGCACTTTGTGGTATGGACGAAACAGTCCTATTTAAATCATACCCAATTTATTAAATATCTACAAGGTAACTCATTCGTCATCTTTTCAACCAATCTGGACTAAACGCTGTACGTCTGTATGTACGGGAACACGGGTGTAGCTGCCGTCTGACAGTCCAGGGAACAGATAATAGACTAGATAAATTCAATTATTTATTACTTTTAGTTAGCACAAGAGATATCTGAGAGATTGTTCAAATGAACGGTACATTCGTCCGTACTACAATAAGTAAACTATCGTGTGGATAGACTAAACTGTTTATAATAATTATGTAGTAAAAACCGCAACGATCAATACTAACGAAAAGGCAGCGTAAACACCGGCAAACACGGTGGTTCTAGAGGTAGAATTTGCTATCCACCAGATTTCGTTCGCGTACAGACAAATATGAATATTCACCTTAGTAGTTATGACTAATGGGGTCTGTGGAGACCCATGAAACGGTAATATACCGCAGGTGGGGTCTCAGGGACCATAAACAGATGAAAGAAATGTCCTATGTCGCTAATAAGACCCTCTCAGGTGTTAAATAATGTCCAAATGACTCTGGCAAGATCAATTTATACTAAAATAATTAATTGTTCTTGCTATGAGAACTGTACAATGCTTATTATTAGTTTACAATTAATTCTAAAGGCCTCATTTTTGCACGAGTTTTAACGTGGAGGTGTTATCTGTAAGATATATTGTGCCAGAGTGCCGAATGGTAGATTTCGCTCGCCTTATATACCCATGCATGGCCACAGTGGCCAAAAATTGGTCGCTTGGCCAATTATTGGCCATTCTGGCCCGATATTGGCCATTCTGGCCCAAAATTGGCCATTTGGCCAAAAACGGATCACTGGCCAGGAAACATATTGGCCATTTGGCCAAAAATGGGCCATTTGGCCAGAAATTGGCCATATGGCCAAAAATGCACGAGCCGGAAATGACATCAAATTATGCAAATGACATCACAGATTATGTTCTTAGTGACGTCAGCAGATACGAATTTGTCATTCAATTTTATCAAATAAACATCGGAAACTGACAGATAACACTACGACAGGGCATGAAAAACACAATTAATAAATATTATATGAAATCTGTACTAGAACAATGTTATCGTGTGTACGCTTAATCTTTAGCGGCATGATAAACTCCTTTACGTAAATTTACAAAGACAAACAATCCCACAATTCAGGAATCAAAATGGCGGACAGTAAGATCAAAATGTTAGGCACTGACAGAAAAGTTACAATTTCTATCACAATAGCGGCTACAGGGATTGTTGGATAAAGTTATTTAGCGAAACGAGAGCTCAAAACCTACGTCAGATTATAGTCTAATTGACATTGTGTACACACGTTAACATAGTGAGCTAAATTTGCGACAATGTTGGATTCTGGATTTGACAGACAGGTGCGTGAATTGAAGACAACACGCGGAGCTGGAAAGAACCGACAGACATGATTATTAACATGCGTGCATGGTCTGTGGGTACAATTCCAGATCATATCACGTATGTTTTCATTTCACGTCTTGTCAAAGCAGCACACATAAATAACGTTGATATTCTACAAGCTGTGTGGTGAAAATGAAAGTTAATTCAGCGTGGTTTGTAACTAAAGAATCCAGGTAAGTTACATAAATATGCCGGAGCATATCAATATATCATAGTGATGTCTGCCACATCATGGCTAAACACACCGTCGTCCAGATTCTCGATGGTTGTCTACTCTCCTATGGAGAACTCACTCACCAGTCCCTTCTTGTTATTCTTGTTCTTTAAAATCTCTTTCGGGCAGAGGACTGGTGATAGAGAGATCGTAGTTGATTAGTTATTCACTAGCTCGCCACATTCTCTAATGATTTTGGCAGATATTTCTTGATCCTTGTCAACGACACCTTATGTAATCAGATATGAAGGTCTACCGCCATGAGGCCACACTATGCGATAGAATAGCTGCTGAACGTACACGATGACTATCTCAGCAGCGGTGGGTGAGATCTTAACACCACCGAGACGCTTTGTTAGCGCCGATTTATTGTCTTTGTGGAAGCAACCCTGCTCGTCGATAAGCAATGGTGGTACAGCACAAAGTTCATAGTGGACCAGTGGCCAGCTGCCTCCTCCGTTGAACAATCAACAGAAGACGTAGACAAATGGTTTCAATATCGATGACGGGCACTATTTGTTTGCTCTTGTCTAATAGGGTCACAAATTCGCATGGGAGACTGCTGATGTATTTGCTGTCCAATGCTGATCCAATATCGACAGAATCAGCCACATTCACATCAGCATTGTACAAAATAGGACGGTGACTTTCAGTGGATGAGGATATTTCTCCACCTCTGCTTCAACAAAAGCCTCGTCATCTGCATCCAATATACGGCGATGGTTCATCTCCTCCTTGTACTGTGTCTGTGTGGACTGATCTCACGAGTTAGCATACTATGTACAGTCAACATTGTCAGACACATGTAGGGTAATGGGGAAGTCGTCGATCCACTCACTAACAAGTTCAGGAGATAAAGGCATGCCCTTGAGAGACCCTTCTCCTATCTTGATAGCGGTCTGTTCTCCAAATTGGTCATCTGAGACTCCGTTTCAGTATCAAGTGAACGCATCTCCAGAAGGTATTGGGTAAGATATCGTGCATATTGTGCTTGTCCAGCGAGTAAAATGTCTGTCGGCATGCGTTCCATGAAATATATATCTGCTTCTCTCACTGTACACTCAAATTGGTGGACAATGAGTCTCAGGAGAAGGAAGTTATCTACCCAGTGAGTACCAGTCAGGTGGAGGCGAGCAGTTTCCAGATACTGATCTATCTGCTCCAATGGCTTTGGGCCTGTAGATAGAAACCGCCTCAATAGAGCCGCTGTTCGGTTCCGGAATGCCCTCATGGGTTTCACCCAGGACTTACCGTTATATACCTGTCAGGCCACGGTATGCGGCAGCAATATACGTTTCAACAGCTGAGCCCTTCATTAATTTTGCAATACAGCTGTTGAATGACTGTATAATATGCATTCCTCCGGGATGAAGGACTACATTCTGGAACTGCATTGGCTGATACCAGCATATTTAGGAACTCGCACCTTTGAGTACACCACTACCTCTGGCTAGTTTGCTAGTCTGGACCCAGACTGAGACAGCTAAGCCACGTCATATTATTTTCCGTGACAGCTGTTAGACTGGCCTGGCGGGCAGCTACCTCAGTGTAGCTATTTCCGCTAGCTTTGATAGTGGCCACAGCAGTGGATGCTCTTTCTAGGACCAGTATAGTGTAAACGAGGAATTAATAGAGTATTCCTCGCAGGTTTTGTCTGCTTGGATATAAGACGAGGGATCATAACACTACCGATACAGGACTGACTGCTGCCAGCATCAATGATGCCTGCTGGATGTCTCTGGAATTCGGTTGTATCGTGGACTGAGAAAGTACTGGCGCAGTCATTGGAACCAATATACAGGTTCATTGAAACCGCACTTGTTTGGTAATTGTGTTTATCGATTATCATGTATCTCTTGATTGTGTTATTTGTTAAGTAAATTAGATTGACGGTGTACAACAACTCACAAATAACAAATGTAACTTGGTTGCATTTTATATCGTTCGTAGCCAGGCATGGTTCCTAAATTTCATGCATACTTTCATTACATATACCCCTGTTATGAGCGTCAGAACAGCAGTGTCGTGAATTAAGAAGAATTATTCTCAAATCATATCTCAAGTGTCCACAATGTTGTACGAGTATGAATTCTCGCTTATTTCTAGTATTTAATTCGGTTTTGTTGTTAAAACAGCGACAAAAATAGGATTTTGGGCGCCATCTTGGATGTAAAAAAGTGAGAACAAACATTCGATTAGCCTTAATACTACGGTGAATATAACATCGTAAAACGATTCTAGACACCCGAAAACAAATAACAAATACATCATTATATGACAATTAGTTTTGTATTAAAATTTGAAAATGGCGACTGGCGGCCATCTTGGATTTATGCAAATTGCAAGAGTTGCCCAAAGTTGCCATTTGAGCAACAAAGCTAAATTTGTTCTAGGGAACCATATAAAGATGAAACAACAATAAAAGTTTATAGGAAACAGAATGTCTAGGTCCACTATGGAACACATAGGAGTGCCTACTCGACTATATGTTTATAGGGATTTAACATGGGAAATTTTCTTAGAATCGTCACAGATGGGGATTTAACATGGGGAATTTTTTTAGAATCGTCACAGATGGGGTAATTTTTAGAATTTCAGAAATACTGGACAGATTTTCAAAAAGTTAACTTTGGGCAGGTGTCGTGAAACAGACAGTAGTGGCTGTTGATATGAAGTTTATCAAGCTCAGGGAGGAATCGCTAGGAATTCATCGACTCTTGCGTGATATTCTTGATATCAAAAGATACCAGCCTGCGATTCTCTATGTCCATCGCTGGACCACATATTTAGCCACTACAACTTGGTAAATTGCATCGCAGGAATTGTGCTCGACGCCCCTAAAACGCTATCTTCATATTCCGATGCTCGAAATGAGTCATTTACGAATGCCATTTGTCTTCTTGCACTTTCCCGCCGAACTACGACCTCGCTGTCACGTGGCGCAGGTGGTTTATATAAATAGAACGCCAATGAGAAGAATATCATAGCTGAGAGTCTCGCTGCGACGGCAAGAAGAAAGTAGTTCCGGCTAATGGCGGCGTTGTCGTAGATCCAACATGAGGAGTTTTCTCCGCACTGCGTTTGCCAGACGATGCAGGATGAGTCCGTCACAGCCCCAAATATCACGGGTCCCGGGACCGTACCTGCAATCGATCAAAACGTAACCATTAACTCTGACATATCACGTGGGATACAAATACACATGTATCAAAATGTTCAACACAAGAGTAGACCGTGGTCGAAGGGTAACACCCTCGGACAGCCACGCTGGCGACCCCGGTTCGATTCAGGGTTCAGTTGCAGGGCGTCAGTATTTCTGAGATAATTTGTATTTCTTGCTCTGTGTACTACTACTCCTTTCGGATGGGGACTAGAGTGCCGTAAGTCACAAAATACGCCCGTCGAATATGGACCAGACAGCGAAGATGCAGAAATGTGAAGCTGTCACCAAGGTAAGAAACATTAATGAGAATTTGAAACTGTATAGCATTATTTCTTCATCTCGAAGACGTGTGTATAGTTTCAGATCGATCGACTGAACGGATTCAGAAGAGTTGCGTACACAAACTCTGTACCCTATATAGAATAGTATACACAAATGTAGACAAAAAGTTAAAAAGGCGACATTTTTGTTAAAAAATATTTTTTCCGCATAAAAACACTAAGGAGCACATCTTCAATATGTGTAAAAGACGCGTGTATAGTTTCAGATCGATCGACTAAACTGTTTCAGAGGAGTTGTGTACACAAACTATGTACCGTATATATAATTGTATAGAAAAATGTAGAACAAATGGCTAAGTTAAAAAGGCGATATTATTGTTAGAAATATGTTTTCGGCATAAAAACACCATGATGCACATCTTCAATATGTGTAGAAGACGTGTGTATAGTTTCAGATCGATTGACTAAACGGTTTCGGAGGAGTTGTGTACACAAACTCTGTACCGTATATATAATTGTATTGAAAAATGTAGAAAAAATAGCTAAGTTAAAAAGGCGACATTTTTGTTAAAAAATACTTTTACGGCATAAAAACACCAATGTGCACATCTTCAATATGTGTAGAAGACATATGTATAGTTTCAGATCGATCGGGCGATATTTTTGTTAAAAAATATTTTTTCGTCATAAAAACACCAGACGTGTAGAAGACGTGTGTTTAGTTTCAGATAGATCGACTGAACGGTTTCGGAGAGATGCACTGTTTTCTGTCAGCCGCCCGCCCGCCCCGCGGTAAAACATAATACGTACCGTTTTGTGTATAAAAAAAACGGAATGTAAATATTGTTCTGCAATTTTTCTCATTTCTCATCAAAAGTGTATGTTGTTACCATTCAGTTGAACCGTCTTAGCGAGACGGTTCAACAACTGAGTGGCAACAACATACCCTTTGGGTGGATACCGGGGGCACCCAGTAGATTCGCCGGACCAAGCATATGATGCTTCCGGTGCCCCTGACATGTATATACATTTTTCGCGAGAGAAAAGGTGAATCTGCAGCATGGAATGAGCAAAAGGTACTGTGTCTCAGATCTTGTCTCAGATACTGTCTCAGATCTTGTCTCGGATATATATCCAATATAACATTTTATATTAACAACACATCCAATGGCATACCTAGTAGTCGGATAATGCACCACTTAATTCCCATGCTGAACGTTCTGTGATCCTCGTGAATACACCTGCAACAGCGATAACAATACATCGTTATGTACCAGGCCTTCAGAGTGTGTTATTTAATCAGGAGCTACACTGGTCACTAATCCCATAAGCTCCGTGTCTCCAGTAACAGCCACATACAGGAGCATGCCAAGACACGTCAGACTCTGTCAGTTTTGCAAATGCAAATTATGAACATACATCTTCAGAAGATATAAATTACATTGACGTATACGCACGAACCGAATTACCGATCCACCGCGTTAACCACTAAATATTTACTGATATATAAATATACGGTTGAGACGGCTCACTGCTGTACCTTAGTATGGCGGCGTCACTGGGCGTGGGCGGGATGAAGATGAAGAATATAACACAGAAGTGGAGAATGTATACTGCTGTACCTGACACAGAAGTGAAGAAGATTAACTGCTGCACCTGCGTGTGGCGGTGTCACTGGGCGTGGACGGGAGGAAGGTGAGGAATATAACACAGAAGTGTAGAAGGTATACCGCTGTACCTGAGTGTGGCGGCGTCACTGGGCGTGGACGGGAGGAAGGTGAAGAATATAAGACAGAAGTGGAGAAGGTATACTGCTGTACCTGAGTGTGGCAGCGTCACTGTGCGTGGGGAGGAACATGAATAATATAGCACAGAAGTGGAGAAGGCATACTGCTGTACCTGAGTGTGGCGGCGTCACTGGGCGTGGACCTGGAGGAAGGTGAAGAATATAACACGGAAGTGGAGAAGGTATGCCGTTGTACCTGAGTGTGGCGGCGTCATTGGGCATAGGCAGGAGGCAGATGAAGAATATAACACAGAAGTGGAGAAGGTACACAACTGTACCTGAGTGTGGCGGCGTCACTGGGCGTGACGAGAGGAAGGTGAAGAATATAACACAGAAGTGGAGAAAGTATACCGCTGTACCTGAGTGTGGCGGCGTCACTGGGTGTGGACGGGAGGAAGGTGAATAATGTAAGACAGAAGTGGAGAAGGTATACTGCTGTACCTGAGTGTGCCAGCGTCATTGGGCGGGCGTGGACGAGAGAAAGGTGAAGAATATAACACAGAAGTGGAGAAGGTATACCGCTGTACCTGAGTGTGGCAGCGTCACTGGGCGTGGATGGGAGGAAGATGAAGAATATAACACAGACGTGAAGAAGGTATACCGCTGTAACTGAGTGTGGCGGCGTTACTGGGCGTGGACGGGAGGATGGTGAAGAATATAACACAGAAGTGGAGAAGATTAACTGCTGTACCCGAGTGTGGTGGCGTCACTGGGCGTGGACGGGAGGAAGGTGACGAATATAACACAGAAGTGGAGAAGATTAACTGCTGTACTTGAGTGTGGCGGCGTCACTGGGCGTGGATGGCAGGAAGGTGAAGAATATAACACAGAAGTGGAGAAGATTAACTGCTGTACCTGAGTGTGGCGGGGTCACTGGGCGTGGACGGGAGGCAGGTGAAGAATATAACGCAGCAGTGGAGAAGATTAACTGCTGTACCTGAGTATGGCGGCGTAACTGGGCGTGGACGGGAGAAAGGTGAAGAATATAACATGGAAGTGGAGAAGGTATACTGCTGTACCTGACTGTGGCGGCGTCATTGGGCATAGGCAGGAGGCAGATGAAGAATGTAACACAGAAGTGGAGAAGGTACACAACTGTACCTGAGTGTGGCGGCGTCACTGGGCGTGACGAGAGGAAGGTGAAGAATATAACACAGAAGTGGAGAAGGTATACTGCTGTACCTGAGTGTGGCAGCGTCACTGTGCGTGGGGAGGAACATGAATAATATAGCACAGAAGTGGAGAAGGCATACTGCTGTACCTGAGTGTGGCGGCGTCACTGGGCGTGGACCTGGAGGAAGGTGAAGAATATAACACGGAAGTGGAGAAGGTATGCCGCTGTACCTGAGTGTGGCGCGTCATTGGGCATAGGCAGGAGGCAGATGAAGAATATAACACAGAAGTGGAGAAGGTACACAACTGTACCTGAGTGTGGCGGCGTCACTGGGCGTGACGAGAGAAAGGTGAAGAATATAGCACGGAAGTGGAGAAAGTATACCACTGTACCTGAGTGTGGCGGCGTCACTGGGTGTGGACGGGAGGAAGGTGAATAATGTAAGACAGAAGTGGAGAAGGTATACTGCTGTACCTGAGTGTGGCGGCGTCACTGGGCGTGACGAGAGGAAGGTGAAGAATATAACACAGAAGTGGAGAAGGTATACTGCTGTACCTGAGTGTGGCAGCGTCACTGTGCGTGGGGAGGAACATGAATAATATAGCACAGAAGTGGAGAAGGCATACTGCTGTACCTGAGTGTGGCGGCGTCACTGGGCGTGGACCTGGAGGAAGGTGAAGAATATAACACGGAAGTGGAGAAGGTATGCCGCTGTACCTGAGTGTGGCGGCGTCATTGGGCATAGGCAGGAGGCAGATGAAGAATATAACACAGAAGTGGAGAAGGTACACAACTGTACCTGAGTGTGGCGGCGTCACTGGGCGTGACGAGAGAAAGGTGAAGAATATAACACGGAAGTGGAGAAAGTATACCACTGTACCTGAGTGTGGCGGCGTCACTGGGTGTGGACGGGAGGAAGGTGAATAATGTAAGACAGAAGTGGAGAAGGTATACTGCTGTACCTGAGTGTGCCAGCGTCATTGGGCGGGCGTGGACGAGAGAAAGGTGAAGAATATAACACAGAAGTGGAGAAGGTATACCGCTGTACCTGAGTGTGGCAGCGTCACTGGGCGTGGATGGGAGGAAGATGAAGAATATAACACAGACGTGAAGAAGGTATACCGCTGTAACTGAGTGTGGCGGCGTTACTGGGCGTGGACGGGAGGATGGTGAAGAATATAACACAGAAATGGAGAAAATTAACTGCTGTACCCGAGTGTGGTGGCGTCACTGGGCGTGGACGGGAGGACGCTGCCGAATATAACACAGAAGTGGAGAAGATTAACTGCTGTACTTGATTGTGGCGGCGTCACTGGGCGTGGATGGCAGGAAGGTGAAGAATATAACACAGAAGTGGAGAAGATTAACTGCTGTACCTGAGTGTGGCGGGGTCACTGGGCGTGGACGGGAGGCAGGTGAAGAATATAACGCAGCAGTGGAGAAGATTAACTGCTGTACCTGAGTATGGCGGCGTAACTGGGCGTGGACGGGAGAAAGGTGAAGAATATAACATGGAAGTGGAGAAGGTATACTGCTGTACCTGAGTGTGGCGGCGTCATTGGGCATAGGCAGGAGGCAGATGAAGAATATAACACAGAAGTGGAGAAGGTACACAACTGTACCTGAGTGTGGCGGCGTCACCGGGCGTGACGAGAGGAAGGTGAAGAATATAACACAGAAGTGGAGAAAGTATACAGCTGTACCTGAGTGTGGCGGCGTCACTGGGTGTGGACGGGAGGAAGGTGAAGAATATAAGACAGAAGTGGAGAAGGTATACTGCTGTACCTGAGTGTGGCAGCGTCACTGTGCGTGGGGAGGATCATGAATAATATAGCACAGAAGTGGAGAAGGTATACTGCTGTACCTGAGTGTGGCGGCGTCACTGGGCGTGGACCTGGAGGAAGGTGAAGAATATAACACGGAAGTGAAGAAGGTATGCCGCTGTACCTGAGTGTGGCGGTGTCATTGGGCATATGCAGGAGGCAGATGAAGAATATAACACAGAAGTGGAGAAGGTACACAACTGTACCTGAGTGTGGCGGCGTCACTGGGCGTGACGAGAGGAAGGTGAAGAATATAACACAGAAGTGGAGAAAGTATACCGCTGTACCTGAGTGTGCGGCGTCACGTGGTTGGGACGGAGGAAGGTGAAGATATAAGACAGAAGTGAGAAGGTATACTGCTGTATCTGCGGGTATGTGACCAGCGTCTTGCGGGCGAAGGTGGACGAGAAGAAGTGAAGAATATAACACAGAGTGGAGAAGGTATACTGCTGTACCTGAGTGTGGGCAGCGTCACTGGGCGTGGATGGGAGGAAGATGAAGAATATAACACAGACGTGAAGAAGGTATACTGCTTTACCTGAGCGTGGCGGCGTTACTGGGCGTGGATAGGAGGATGGTGAAGAATATAACACAGAAGTGGAGAAGATTAACTGCTGTACCCGAGTGTGGCGGCGTCACTGGGCGTGGACGGGAGGAAGGTGACGAATATAACACAGATGTGGAGAAGATTAACTGCTGTACTTGAGTGTGGTGGCGTCACTGGGCGTGGACGGCAGGAAGTTGAAGAATATAACACAGAAGTGGAGAAGATTAACTGCTGTACCTGAGTGTGGCGGGGTCACTGGGCGTGGACGGGATGAAGGTGAAGAATATAACGCAGCAGTGGAGAAGATTAACTGCTGTACCTGAGTATGGCGGCGTAACTGGGCGTGGACGGGAGAAAGGTGAAGAATATAACACGGAAGTGGAGAAGGTATACTGCAGTACCTGAGTGTGGCGGCGTTGCTGTGCATGGACGGGAGGAAGGTGAAGATATAACACATAAGTTGAGAAGGTATACTGCTGTACCTGAGTGTGGCGGTGTCACTGTGCGTGGACGGAAGGAAGATGAAGAATACAAGACAGAAGTGGAGAAGGTATACTGCTGTACCTGAGTGTGGCGGCGTCACTGGGCGTGACCGGGAGGTAGGTGAAGAATACAACAAAGAAGAACAGCACCAGGAACAGGTACAGGAGGCCACAAGTGGAGCTGCAGCCGCCATGTGTCACTGTGGACACCGTGGGGCTGTCCGGTACTAGTACGCATGTGCAGTCGGAGAAGGTCTGAAGCAAAAGTCACACATACCTATGAGACAAGCCATGCGGTATTGTACCAATATTTGTGAAATTTACAATATGTTCCGTAAATGTCGTTGAACGTTGACGAAAAGTGTGAGACATAGCACTAGAATCAACGTACTCCCAATACTGCATCGTGTCTACAGAACGGTAAGAGAAAACGAACAATAATAATAATAATAAAATTAATGAGCGGTATAGAGACGCGGCATGCTCTATGATATACGAATACACTTGTAGAAGAAACGTACGCCGTTATTTTCCGATGTTTGCTGACAGCCGGCGAAGCACGCCGAGAAGTACTGGACGCCGTCTCCGGAGCACACCGGTTCGTAATACTGCGTCGAACAGCTGCAGTTCGTGTTGCACGAGTCTGATAAAGAGCCGACCGAACCGCTGTTGATAAATGCAGATTTGAAAGACAATGTAGACACTGATCAGTAGCTTATTTCACCAAAATTGCAAAGCATACTTATCTAGCAAAATGTATTTTGAGGGAACAATCATTTATTTTTCCAGAAATGCATTATTTCATATAGAACTAAACACTGCATATATTTGATGATTAAAACTTGCAGAATTATTATACTGAAAATGAAACTTAATAAATTGATCCTTAAATTGAAAATTTCTCCCTCAAATTGCACTTATCAAGATAAGTATACTTTGCAATTTTGGTGAGATCGACTACTAAATGTACATGCGAATAAAACGTGCATGAAACGATAGGCAAAATAGAGCACAAGCAAATACAGACAATAGTTCACAGAAAATCACAGTATATATATATATTATTGAAACAAATAGTATTGTATTATGAATGGAAAGTTCCAAAATATGCATGGATCTTATATATGTAAGAGTGATTAAATGGTTAAATGGCAAATGGTGTGACAGCCAGCATATTCCGGTTATGGCCTACCCTGTGCTATACGGGTGGTTGATGCCAGCGATTGCGGCCTCGTCACAGCTGATCAAGAGAAACGTGGAGAACAGGATGGTGGCTAGACAGGTGATGACGGCGAACTTCAGCATCCCGCCCACCTTCAACCTGAGCTTCTTGCAGATGAAGCCCCCGAAGAACATACCCCCCGCAGCGCCGGGCACAGCTACCACACCTGGGGAAATACTAAAACAGTACTATATGTGGCTGTGACTGGAGAATTGGGCCTGTGGTATTTGTGACCAGTGTAGATCATGATAAAATACAAAAGTAGCAAGTAGCCCATTTCACCAACATTGCAAAGTATTGTAGGATGAATTTACATGTATTAATTGTTATGACATTAAATTGATTACATTATCACAGCCATTTTGGCTGTAATAATGTAATAAATTCAGTATAATAGTTCTGCATAGTTTTAATAATCAAATATATGAAGTCGTTTGTTCTATATAACATAATGCATTTCGGGGAAAACTAAATGATTACTCCCTCCAGAAAAGTATGCTTTGCAATGTTGGTGAAATAGGCTACTGGTAGCGATGTACGAGTACGGTGATTTTTAGAAGCAAGATGGGTGTTGACATACATGTACGTACTAAGAATATGTGTCTATGAAATAACATATGCGTCGACAGGTGCATGGGGTGGAGAGAGTGGGGATGGTGGGGGTGTTCTGAGGGTGCGAACGAACTCCCAATGCAGTATTAACTTTTGTTTCCAGTACGACTATTGTAAGCATAGCTCTAAAATGCATTGGAACGCCGGAAATTGTATAAATCAAACATTTTCCGAGAGAGGACCCCCGAACCACGTAAATCAGTTTTACATACAAAATGTATTAAAATCGCCTGATACAGTCATGCATTTCTATCAGTAAAATAAAAAATAACTAAATGATTAATTCTGCATAACGGGCACTCGTAAGTTTTAATACTGGTGGAATGGTTACACAATTATACACTTATTCAATTCCGATAAACAGATTGTTGTGCCGAATCGATGGGGCATTAAATGTACATGCCTACTCACTCAGTAGGCATGTACCTTTAGCATGTGTTTAATGGTCTATTCCGATAAACAGAATTGTGTGCCGAGTCGATGGGACATTATGGGTACAATCTCCCCCCCCCCGTGTACCTGTATAAATGGCGGCAGAGCCGGCGGAGATGTGGAACCGGTTCTGTATCAACTTCGGTATGAACGTCGCGAACCCCGAGGAAAGGATGCCCTTCGAGGCTCCCGCCAAAACCGTGCATATGAACGGCGGGTTGCTTAGCAACAACCATATGATTTTAGGCATCTGTCGGATGGGCAGTTGACCATTATGCGCCTGTGATGTTTGAGACTTCACGCCTCCTTTATGCATCTGTGACTCGCGAGTTTCTCTGATAGTCTTTGCAGCTGTAAACAGAAGTACATATTAATGGCTTTAATATTCACGAAACCTCCGAAAAAATTGATAAAATCCTTGAAATGGGAGCATAAATGGCATGTATGTTTAAGTTAATGTTCACATATTGGATTTTTAAGGAATTAAATGCGAGGGAGCGCTAGCGACCGCAGCATTTAGTTCCTGAAAAATCCAGTAAGTGAACAATAACATACTTATAGTTCAGCCAAGTGTAAAATGCAATTCCCGAGTATTTAATTTCCATTTCCTGTCGAACATTTCATCATTCAGTCGGGCAATATATGACGTATTGGGGTTAAACTTTGCAATATGTGAAATAAGTGTAGCACGATGCTGCCCAGCGATTGGCTTAGAAAGTAAGCGGAACTATACAAGTGGTATATTGTATTTATCAAGCGTTTGTAGAAGCAGTTGATGGGATAACGAATATACCATAAACACTTGAAATAAAACACAAATAAGGCCGGAAACAAGGAATATGTTATCAATCCCTACACCTCTATCTTAATTTTGTGTCGTCTGCTGTTTGTTTTCTAGTTTCCATTTTTATCATCAGAAACGTGCTTTGACAGTACTTTTTAATACTTTACAACATGCTTTGACAGCACCTTATAATCATTTCCATAAGGATTCTGAAGTGCTGTAAAACCATGTGTTTATTGAGAAATAAGGCAAGATATAAAAGCAACAGCGGACGACAATTGTTGTGTGTAGCGATGTAAGGGTTAAGGGTTAAAGAAACTGTGCCACATATATATCTAGAAAGTTATGAAATAGAATACAGTGAAACCCCTCTAAACCGGACACCCGGGACCTCCTGGTGTCCGGTTTAGAGAAGTTCGACTGTAATTAAGCACTACATGAACAAAGTGTGTCATTTCCAATCATAAACAGACACGGCAATGAACTAGAACACAATGAAACCCATCTAAATTAAAAACAATGACGCCGCCCACAGGGTGCCCGGTTTAGAGAGGTTCCACTGTAATTAAGCACTCCATGAACAAAGTGTGTCATTTCCAATCATAAACGGACACGGCAATGAACTAGAACACAATGAAACCCATCTAAACTAGATTGGTCAGTAAGCGAGGCTTACGGAATATCCCCCGCGTGGGCCCAGGTACCCCTAAATATGTAAAATTTTCCAAGTGTGTGGGCTTGTGACCTTGACTCTGTGCTTAGCGGGGGCGGCAAGAACGTGAATGTGAAGCAGATCCGAGCAAGGAAATAGAAGCTATAACCGATTTCTCTGATGTTAACTTTTGTAAAGAGACTAAGTATGTGATCTTGACCTTGGGATCAGCAGGGATATGTCACAGCATGATAGTAGAGCCTTGGCACAGCATGGTAGTAGAGCCTTACAGGAATGCATGTGTGAAATAGTAAGCATTTTAGATGAAGGAAATAGAAGTTATAACAATATTTATCTGATGTCAAGTTTTGTAAAGAGACTAAGTATTTGACCTTGAACATGGGATCAACGGGGGTTGGACGGTCGTGAATTTGGCACAGCATGGTAGTAGGGCCTTACAGTAATGCATGTGTGAAATATTAAGCATTTTAGATGAAGGAAATAGAAGTTATAACAATATTTCTCTGATGTTAAGTTTTGTAAAGAGAATAAGTATTTGACCTTGACTATGGGATCAGCGGGGGTTGGACGGTCGTGGATTTGGCACAGCATGGTAGTAGAGCATTACAGGAATGCATGTGTGAAATATTAAGCAGTTTAGATGAAGAAAATAGAAGTTATAACAATATTTCTCTGATGTTATGTTTTGTAAAGAGACTAAGTATTTGAACTTGACATTGGGATCAGCGGGGATTGGACGGTCGTGGATCTGGCACAGCATGGTGGTAGAGCCTTACAGAAATGCATGTATGAAATATTAAGCATTTTAGAGGAAGAAAATAGAAGTTATAACAATATTTATCTGATGTTAAATTTTGTAAAGAGACTAAGTATTTGACCTTGACCATGGGATCAGCGGGGGTTGGACGGTCGTGGATTTGGCACATCATGGTAGTAGAGCCTTACAGGAATGCATGTGTGAAATATTAAGCAGTTTAGATGAAGAAAATAGAAGTTATAACAATATTTATCTGATGTTAAATTTTGTAAAGAGACTAAGTATTTAACATTGACCATGGGATCAGCGGGGGTTGGACGGTCGTGGATTTGGCACAGCATGGTAGTAGAGCCTTACAGGAATGCATGTGTGAAATATTAAGCATCTTAGATGAAGGAAATAGAAGTTATAACAATATTTCTCTGATGTTAAGTTTTGTACTAAGTATTTGACCTTGACCTTGGGATCAGCGGGGGTTGGACGGTCGTTGATTTGGCACATCATGGTAGTAGAGCCCTACAGGAATGCATGTTTGAAATATTAAGCATTTTAGATGAAGGAAATAGAAGGTATAACAATATTTCTCTGATGTTAAGTTTACGGACGGACGGACGGACAACCTGACTCCAGTATACCCCGCCACCACTCGTTGCGGGGGTATTATTAAATACAATGACGCCCACAGGGTGTCCGGTTTAGAGAGGTTCCACTGTGCTAAACAAATAGTTTATTTGTAGATTTACTTGTTCATATTTCTGAACCTAATTGTAAAACAAAGTTTATAATACTGTTTTTCAGTAATACAGTACAACCTCTCTAAACCGGACACACAGTCAGTCTGTGTAGCCTTAATTGTATGTGTTTCATTTGTGTATATTTATGATGATAATGTGTGTTCAAGTTCGCAAAGCACAGATGTATACCTTGGCATAGTAATATGTCTGATTTACAGTGGAACCTCTCTAAACCGGACACCCTGGGGACCTCCCAGGGTGTCCGGTTTAGAGAGGTTACACTTTATAAACATGTTTGTTTTCAATCGATGGTTACTAACTTATGTTATTTAAACTAATTACACTAGGGTCTATAATTGTAACCTCTTATTTGTATTAACATTTTACAACAAAAAATAACGAAAGTTCACAATAGTTCCTTACTGGCGCATGTACAGCAAAAATGTCAAAGTATGCCAAGGCAAATTATCTCCCCTGCTCATGACAGTTTCTGATTGCATGCACATAATAATTATAACGCATGATTTGGGAATATGATCAAATAAAATGGCGGGATTGTTTATATATGTAACGTACTGCACATGAAGTGAAAAAAAAACAGATATCTGAAACATTATTTTGTTTCGCTTATATTTAAAGGTAGGAATTGGCTCGAAGACCTTCCAAACCCGGACACTTGAGCCTAAAAAGTGTCAGGTGAATGGCCGTTGGCCCGTCTATTTCAGAATTTACTAATATCGGCTATATACAGTTGAAATGTGTGCATTAAATGAAGGAGGCGATGAGGCGGTTAATTTAACATAGCTAGTTCATTCTCCTATCTCCCGAAGCCGGTTTGTCAGACCGTGAAATGGGCTAATTGTGAGTACATGTGATATATGGAGACTCAGCCGTAACAGTGTTATCCTATATGATGATGATATTTGACGGTTGGTCAGGGCAAAACATATCAAGGGATTCCGCTGGGGAAAATAAAAAAATCGCCACTTCAAAAAAAAGAAGAAAAAAAGAAGAATTTCTTCAAAAATTGCAATTTTTTATCGCCAATTTTTTATTTATCGCCAGCGGAATCCCTGCATATCAGGCAGGGAATGATGGATATTGGGTTATTGGGAAACATCATCTGAGACGAGTGCTACGATGACTGAATGGTGATGAGCAGCGCTTGATCCGGATCTACATTGTTAACAAATGCAATACACTCAATTTCTTTATGTAAAACTTACCAAGTGATTTCAACATTTCAACACGTATAAACATATATGTACGTACTGGGCATTTCCGCACCGAAACATGACAACGGGATGGCAACCAATATAAACGTTGTCATGGTGATAAAAAAGCCGGCCCACCAAGCGCCTACCCATCGGAGATCGTCGGGTTCTAAGGTGATACTGAAACACACAACACAATAATGTCGTGGATAAATATGTGGCTGTGACAGGGATTATATGTTTTGCAACCAGTGTAGATCCAGATCAGCCTGTACATCCGTACAGTCTGAGCAAGGTCTGCTCTGCCAGCCATTCGGTCAAAGAAACGCCAGCAATGCTTCAAATGGGCAGAATAGATCAGGGTTAGCCCGTTTCACTATACTTCGTACGACTAAAATTTCGTAAGTGCAAATTTAGGATCGTCTGGATCAGCAAATGCTCAATAAATGTAAATCCAATAATTGTTCACAAGAAAATAGCATATGTTCAATAAATGTAAATACATTTATTGTTAACAATAAAACAGTGTTAATGTGAAATTTACAGACTATCATAAGTAATCACTAATCTATCCCTAATGAACATTTTAGTCGTACAAAGTTTAGTGAAACGGCCCCCAGTATCGGGTAGTGTGCTAATATATTCGGAGCTAAACTTACCATAAATACCACCGCCAGCCACATCCATATGTGGCTGTGACTGGAGAAATGGTGCTTACAGGTTTTGCGACCGCACTGTTCGCCAATGAAACAGCTGTCATGTTTCTAAACAGATTATAGATCGTTTTCATTCTACATGAATGTACTATTTGATCAGGAGCTACACTGGTCAAGACCATAAGCTCCATATCTCCAGTCACAGCCACATATAAGAAAATTAGAAATAGCATACCAAAATGAGACCAAACAGCCCAAGTGAAAAAACCGTAACCATTTAAGACCATATGAAACAGCCTCGTTTCTTATGAAATCATTAAACTAGTTTAATGAATATAATTATAAATCATCACGCATTGTATGATGCTCTATTTACCGTTTATTTCCGTTTGTATCTTGTTTTCTATTTGACACAGGTCATGTGATATTGTCAATAAATGACATCGAATGTTAGTGAAATGTTCATAATTCCAGCACAAAAATATTTACACAATTCCCTAACATTTGATTGGCCCGTAGCAAGTCTCTGTCCAAAATGTATATCCCAGTAAACTCCCACGCCGAACTACTTTCTACAGGTATTCTGTCTGCTGTCAATGTAAACAAATGGCTGCAGTCTGTCAAAATAAACACATTTTCTTGATGAATTTATTTCAAATGCTGTTATGATAAGGAATGAATGGCCTTTTTGTGGAATTTATCGGGGAAATAAACTTGGAAAAGTCGAGGGAATACTGGACGAGGCCTTCCGGTCTTCGTCCAGTATTCCCGCGACTTTTCCAAGTTTATACCCCGATAAATTCCACAAAAAGGCCATTAATTCCTATAATAGCAAATGCCGAATCCTTTTCCGCATCAGCTATGAATATTTCATCAACATTGAACGTAATTTACGGAACATATTATAAATGGTGTCCATTTTTCAAGAAATATCGTAATATTAGGTATAAAATCACATGGCTCGGCTTGACTCGATTTTAACTATCGCCTTATGTAAGCTTCTCCATTTATCAGATCATGTGCTGCACGTCTTCAGATCTGATCATAGCTGCACGTCTTCCGCTTTCATATGCAATGGATTGTTTCTCTATACCGTCACCCTGCAGATAACGATACAGATTTGCTGAATAAGGTTTCACCTTCGCGCACTAAAATTCAGCTATAATCCGTTTGATGTTCACATTCAAACTTCGCTATATTCGTATCGACCGTAAAGTCAACAATATGAGACAAAATAGTATCATAAACTCGAATAATAAAGTGTTTATTTGCAAATTTCTTACGTCACTTTCCACGAAGTAGAAAGAAAACAAAGAACACTTCAAACACAAATTTGGACATACTACTCTACATACAAACTCTGTAGCCGATTTCATCAAAATTGCAAAGTATACTTATCTAGCAAAGTATACTTTGAGGGAGTAATCATTTATTTTTCCCAAAATGCATTATTTCATATAGAACTAACCGTTGCATATATTTGATGATTAAAAATATGCAGAATTATTATACTGAATTTATTACATTATCACAGCCAAGTTGGCTGTGATAATGTAATAAATTCAGTATAATAAAAAATAATAAATTTATCCTTAAATTGAACATTTCTCCCTCAAAATATACTTTGCTAGATAAGTATACTTTGCCATGTTGATGAAATCGGCTACTGATGTAATACAATGGAACATCTCTCAACCGGACACCCTGGGGTCTTCCCAGGGTATCCGGTTTAGAGAGGTTCCACTGTACAATGTAATCTCATGTAATTAGAGTTATGCAATTGTGATCATGGCACATCGGTGATGACAATAACTGACAATAACTGACCTGTCAGTGTCCACCTTGTCAAAGTCGACGTAGACGTGGAGGAGTTGACCCCCCACGATGTATCCAATGCCCGGCCCCAGTGCCGCTACGCCGTACATACAACCTGCAATGGGGCGAGGTGGTGTGGGTGTGGTTTTAGTATAATTCAGTGCTCACATATTGGATGTTTAAGTAGTTAAATGCATCTGAGCGTTAGCGGCCGCAGCATTTAATTCCTTGAAAATCCCACATGTGAACAATAACATGCTTATAATTAGCCAGGTGTATAATGCAGTCTCCCATCTGAGCATCGATTTTCCATTTACCGTCGAACATGTAGTCATTATTTGATTAAATTAATTGATGTATTGTTGTTTAACGGCCTATCAACATCTAAGGTAATTTAAGACCGGGCCAACGGGTTCGATCCCGTATATAACCTGCTGCAGTGTGCATTAGGGGGGATCCCAAAATCAGAATGGAAAAGCAAATCTATTCAGCCCTGAAATTAGAACAACCTGACCTGGTGACATGTCCATACCACACCAAAGTCACTTGGCCCCTTCCCCTAAAATAGGATTACGAATAATCGTAATATATCACATAAGGGGTATAACCAGAGTCAACTGTCACATACAAGAATGCCAACGACGTCCGTGAGGGCCAAACCAGGTCTCCGTTCGGGATTCCGGTAAGGAATTACCCATCGCACGCTCCCACCTGCCACCCACCAGGTAGTTATTAAATATGGTAATATGCAACGTGTTGGGGTTAAATCTTGCAATATGTGAAATAACTAGAGCGATACTGGCCAGCGATTGGCTTAGAAAGTAGGGCGAATTATAAATTCATTTATTACAGGGATTTCATTTTAGACAACATTGGAGAAATACATAACACTATTAGATCTATATGGTGTATAGAACAAAGTCTGAAAGTCGAAAAGTAACCGACTCGGCCAATCCGGAGTCCTGGTTGCGACCATGTTGTTCGATAACATACTGGGGAAATTGCATGCCCACGCAACTTGCTTGTTGTGTCGCATCGTAAACATACAAGTCACATGCTTGCGTGTGAATTGGATTTGATACATAACCGCCTGCGTTAATCTCGCCAAGATTATCAATTAGTGGCAATACCCGCTCGCAATCAAGCAATTTGATTGTCTGAGCCTGAGTTGTAGCAAAGCTCAGGCTCAACCAATTTCAAACACAATATTCAAGAATGTTCAAGTTGACAAATATTGGCGAGACTAGCGCAGACGGTGGTGTACAGAGTGGCCTGCGGTTCTCTTACCAGGCGAATTGCAATTCCTGGAGCGCAGGATTGCAATTCGATTTCCCATTAATTGCAATCGGACCGCAATCGGACTGCAATCATGTGACTGCGGTCCAAAGAGTTGGTTGCGGAATTGCAATACTTATAGCGCAGTTAGCGCTGCGCTCCGCTTTTAATTGCAATTTACGCTCCTTTTTTTCTTTAAACTGCGAAAGAATGACCGCTTTAAGCTGCGCTCTGTGGTCAAACCAGCGGACCGCTCTGTTTGACCAATGCGGCAATACAATCGAAATAGTTGACAAACATATCCGTGTTCCAATCCAAAATTTTATCCCATCTATCTAATTCAAAGTGACTAGAAAGTCAGCGGTATTGGTGATCTGTTTTTTTGGTGTGCACATATAAATCGGCGGGTTATTGCGAGACAAATAGTGAAACATTGACCGTGACAATTTCTTGGACAAAACAAAATGTCGTCACTGCCGTTCAGAATATCAAGAACAAATTAATAGACACCACCATACTCACAATATATTTATTTTCATATAAAATCAAATTATAATGTGTGGTCTACGGTATAATATGGCAAAACTAAGCATCAATTTTGCGTTTTGTTTACTTTTTCGTCGGTATCAAATTACGTTTTCCTATTCTGTTCCTATTCTATAGTCGACATGACAATTTCTGAGATCAACACAACTTTTCATAATGTCTTTCAATTTCAAGCTGCAAGGAGACTGTGAATTGCATATTAACCATAATAACATGGTGAACATATTGATAATAATTTAAAAGAAAAGCATATTTTAATTTTCGAAACCTGATCATAAATTTTTTTTTAATTTGGAATTAGATTTCTATTACTGCAAACGTTCTGTTCTGGCTGTTGATTTCTATTGGCCCGAATAAAATTTTGTGAAGATAATATTTATTCCGGTGATAGCCATTTCTTTAAATTAAACGGTTTACTTGTATCACAGAGTGAGAAAGATAAATAACGGCCCGGAATCGAACCAGGGACCTCATGTTTACCGTACCATGCACATGGCTCTACCGAGCAAGCTAACAAGGCACAGATCATACACACTTCATCCCCATAGTCAGTTGCGTACTGTGACATTCTTCTCCGCCAAATTCGTCCTCGAATCCCATGTTTAATTTTTGTCTCAGAATTCCATATGTTTGGGTACAATTTTGGGAGTATTTATCAGTCGCGGTCCTTCGTTGGGCAACAATTGTCACTGGGCAGAAATATGTCCACCCAGAATGCCATATGTGTGGAACATTTCTTCACCAGTCACTCCACGTTGGGAGTAGTTGCGGCAAGTAACTGCAGAATACTGAATTATCGTCCGTACCCAGAGTTACGGTGCTCCATAGGTTTTTCCTGCAGAGTACTGAATCAGATCTCATTCGCACTTTAGCTGTTAATTGTGACATATTTTTCTGTACTTATTACACAGAAATGTATAAGTATAATACTGACATTTCTTTCAATTGAAAAATAAAGAAAATATGTCGCAATTAACGGTTGAAGTGCAAATCAAATGTGATTTGGTACTTTGCAGGGGAAACCTACGGAGAGCACCATAACTCTCGGTACGGACGATGCGGGAGTATTCTGCAGAGTTACTTCCAGCAACTACGTTGGGGCGCTAAATGTCACAGGGTGAGAAAGATGCGCACCAGCCCGGAATCGAACCGGGGATCTCTGGTTTACCACACCATCGCTCTACCTACTGAGCAAACCGGGCACAAATACACACTTATTCACCATAGTGATCACTTCATTCAACCAAAAATTCACAAGCTAGAAGTTATACCAAATTATTACAGTCAACGTCACAGATTATGCTCTTGGCGACATTAGCGGACACAAATTTGTCCATCAATATGATCAAATAAACAACGGAATCTGACAGATAACACTACGACGGCGCATGGAAACATCATTATTCTGGTACTTGGAATCAAAATGGTGGATATTAAGGTCAATATGTGAGGCGCTGACAGAACCTTTAACATTTTTTATCACGATAGCAACTACAGGGATTGTTGGACGCATTTATTTATAGAAAAAAGAGATTACAACCGGCATTGGATAATATACTAAGTGACATTTTGTTCTAACGTACACCAACATAGAGGATTAAATTTGCGACAATGTTGGATTCTGGATTTTGTGGACAGGTGACAGAAATCGGAGCTGGATAAGAACCGACAGACGTGATTCTGAATATGCGTGCTTGGTCTGTGGTTATTCTTCCAGATCATGTCATGCATATTTTAATTTCACGTCATGTCAAAGCAGCACTATTGAACATAATGACTAACTTTAATATTATACACCAGAATTAAAGTTCATTCATCGTCTGATGTGTAATTGATGAATTAAGGTAAGTTACTTGCATATGACAACTTTTGCCTCACTAATTTTTATGCCCCACCATGATAGTGGAGGGGGCATTTAGTGTTACCCTTGACCGTTATTCCGTCCGTCACCAACCTAGTAACTCGTAAAACGTTTAAACCGTAATAGCTACAGACCTGAAATTTGGTACATGTATGTTTGATTCGACCCCATGGTCATGGATTATCAACCCCTTTTCAAGTTAGAATTTTCCAATTTTGGCTTGTAGCTCGTAACACTTTTAAACCCTAATAGCTACACACCTGAAACTTGATATGTAGCTTCCTTATGATGAGTAGATTTGCAAAGTTTATTTTGATTCGACCCCTGAGTCATGGATTATCTCCCCCTTTTTGAATTAGAATTTGAAAATTTTGCCTTGTAACTCGTAAAACTTTTGTTATAGCTACAGCACTGAAATATGATATGTAGCTTCCTTATGATGAGTAGATGCGGAAAGTTTATTTCGATTTTTGATTCGAACCCCGTGTCATGGATAATCTCTCCCTTTTGGACACTGGAATTTTGCCTTGTTTACTATCAAAGCGATATGTGGGGTATCCGTGTTCTATGAACACATTTTCTAGTTTAGTTATCTCCCTTTGTTTTTTCGCGCACTGATTTGTCCGGAGCATAACGCGAACACCCTTTGCAATATTTTTTATGAAACTTAACACATGCATACGTCTCACGGGACAGTGCGGAGCTAGCGTTAAAGGTACATGCCCATTCAGTAGGCACAAAATGTTCTTTATGTCAGAGACATCATCGGAGACATTTTCTGGCCAGATAAACAATCATTTACCATTACCCACGTATTGTTTGGCATTATTATACATTTTATATCAGAAGAAAATTTCCACATTGATATCAGGGACGACAACCGTGTTTCCTTAAAATGTTAACGGACATTACTATTTATTCTCTGTATTTATTTTTTGATGTGCAATGATCATACTTTATAATCTGTAAAAAATATTTTCAGTTGAAATTTAATTACTATAAATAATTATAAAATATCATGCCCCATTTGCACATGAAAATACCGATACCACCGCGCGTCACTATCAGTAAAATAAATATTACCAAATTATTATATCTGTATAGCGGGCACTCGTAATGTTTATAACTAGTGGAATAGTGACAATTATACACTTATTTAATTCCCATAAAGAGCATGTTTAGCCTACTGAGTGGGCATGCACCTTTAAAAAGAGGTTGGAAAATTTTTGTCGCGACCGCCTGCGGACAGTGCGATATAGTCTGCGCATTGACATCCATCCGTATTTGTTTTGCCGAGCCTGCTTGCGGAAAGCGAGACTTAGTGATCACAATGACGTCCGTGCGTCAGTCCGTGTGTCAGTCCGTCCGAAATCGGTGTATGTTTTTAAATACCATATCCTAAATCACATTGACTTGAAACATCAAATGCTTATTAGTCCTCATCCATATATTCATTCTGTGTCCCACTCATGCGGCCCCTGTGCCCTAAGGTCAAGGTCAAATGACTTTGAAATTTGTGTTAAAGTTTTTGCATACCTAATATTTCCACAACACTTACTCAGATTTGCTTCAAACTTCAGATAATTCTTTATTATCATCCATATTTTCATATTATAGCCCACGCATGCGACCCACATGCACAAGATCAAGGTCAAATGACTTTCAAATTTGCGTTAAAGCTTTTACATACCTTAATTCAAGCTTCAAATAAATATACTCCGAGACCATCAAATGCCTCGGTGGGCTCGACATGCGGGCCATGGCCATCTGGTTTTTATTTACCGTAGGTTAAAGTTTTGTTTTTAAGAACACTATATCTCAGAAACAGCTTCGCAAATTCACTCGAAGCTTCACATGTGTGTTTATCATCATCCATATTTTCATTCTATGCTCAACCCCTGCAACCCCTGTGCCCAATATGAAGGTCAAATTACTTTGAAATTTACCTAAAAGTTTTTGACATGCCTGCATGTGGACAGTGCGATATAGTTGTCACATTGGCCTACATACGTACGTACATCCATATGTACGTCACTTCGTGCGTCCGGTTAAAGTTTGTTTTGATTTAAGGCTAAAGTTTTTAAAGGTACATGCCCACTCAGTAGGCACAAACAGTTCTCTATAGCAATTAAATAAATGTATAATTGTGTCACTATTCCACCAGTTCTAAAAATTACGTGTGCCCGCTATCCATATATAATCATTTAGTAATATTTATTTTACTGATAATGACTAGCGGTGGTATCAAGCTATTTTCATATTAAAATGAGGCATGATATTTTTTAATTATTTATGCTAATTAAAGGTACATACCCACTCAGTAGGCACAACAATTAAAGTTATGTGTATTCTCAGTTATTTGTAGGAATTAAATAAGTGTATAATTTTGTCACTATTCCACCAGTTCTAAACATTACGAGTGCCCGTTATATGGATATAATCATTTAGTAATGTTTATTTCACTGATAGTGACACGCGGTGATAACAGGCTATTTTCATAGGCAAATGGGGCATGATATTTCATAATTACTTATGCTAATTAAATGTGATCCCCTGAAAAAATAATGTTTTCGACAATTATAAAGTATGATCATTGCACAACAAAAAATAAATAATAATGTCTTGGTAACATTTTAAGGAAACACGGTTATCGCCCCTGATAGCAATGTGGAAATTTACGTCTGATATAAAATGTATAATAATGCCAATAAATATGTGTATTAATGGTGAATTAATGTTTATTTTGCCCGAAAATGTCTCATTTTGTGCCTACTGAGTGGGCATGTACGTTTAAGAACACTATATCTCTGAAAGCACTTCACCAATTCACTGAAAACTTCACATACTGTGTATGTGTCACCCACATTTTCATTATTATTTATATGTGCCCAATGTCACGGTCAAATTACTTTGAAATTTCCCTTAAAGTTTGTGTTGGGCCCGCTTGCAGACAGAGCGATATTGTCGGCACATTGGTGAGCATTCAGGATAAAGTTTTTGGTTAAAGTGTTTTTTCAGTTAAAGTTTTTGTGTATACTATCAAAGCCTCGGCGGGTGTGGCATGTTTTTACGTCAACGGGCTAAAGCTTTGTTGCAATAAAAAATGTGTTTGTACTATCAAATGCCTCGGCGGGCACGACATGCAGGCCATGGCCATCTAGTTATTATGGCATGCGATTTGATCAGTCGGCCATCGCACCATGACTAGTTTAGCACTTGATCAGTCGGCCATCGCACCAGGACTAGTTTAGCACTTGATCAGTAGGCCATCGCACCAGGACTAGTTTAGAACTTGATCAGTCGGCCATCGCACCAGGACTAGTTTAGCACTTGATCAGTCGGCCATCGCTCCAGGACTAGTTTAGAACTTCATCAGTCGGCCATCGCATCTCACCAGGACTAGTATAGCACTTGATCAGTCGGCCATCGCACCAGGACTAGTTTAAAACTTGATCAGAAGGCCATCGCACCAGGACTAGTGTAGCCCTTGATCAGTCGGCCATCGCACCAGGATTAGTATATAACTTAATCAGTTGGCCATCGCACCAGGACTAGTTTAGCCCTTGATCAGTCGGTCATCGCACCAGGACTAGTAGAGCACTTGATCAGTCTGACATCGCACCATAACTAGTATAGCGCTTGATTAGTCGCCCATTGCACCATGCCCAGTATAGCACTTGATCAGTTGGCAATCTCACCAGCCCAGTATATCACGTGATCAGTCGGCCATGCCGAGTATAGCACTTGATCAGTCGGCCATCGCACCAGGACTAGTAGAGCACTTGATCAGTCTGCCATCGCACCATAACCATGATAACTAGTATAGCGCTTGATCAGTCGCACATTGCACCATGCCCAGTATAGCACTTGATCAGTTGGCAATCTCACCATGCCCAGTATAGCACGTGATCAGTCGGCCATGCCGAGTATAGCACTTGATCAGTCGGCCATCACACCAGGACTACTTTAGCACTTGATCAGTCGGCCATCGCACAAGGACTAGTAGATCACTCGATCAGTCGGCCATCGCACCTGGACTAGTTTAGAACTTGATCAGTCGACCATCGCACCAGGAATAGTTTAGCCCTTGATCAGTCGGCCATCGCACCAGGACTAGTGTAGCCCTTGATCAGCCGGTCATCGCACCAGGACTAGTATATAACTTAATCAGTCGGCCATCGCACCAGTACTAGCTTACCCCTTGATCAGTCGGTCATCGCACCAGGACTAGTAGAGCATTTGATCAGTCTGCCATCGCAACATAACTAGTATATATAGCGCTTGATTAGTCGCCCATTGCACCATGCCCAGTATAGCACTTGATCAGTTAGTTTAAACAATATTTATTTCAAGTTATGGCAAGTGATATATATATACATACAATTGAGAACAGGATTAGAAAACAAGCTTTTACACTTATGTGAATTCTTCTCCTGCAGAAGATCAGTTTTACAATATGGCTAAGGAACAAGTTGGTGAAATAAGGTAACATTGTATGAACAAACCAAAAAAAATATGTGTATATCAAAATGAATGCGTCACACCATGATGGAAGCGTATGTGGTGTTTGAACGTCTCACTTACGCTGGACAGTACCGATCAGAAGGGACTTAGCTAAAACGCAGACCGCTTTATCATGGTGCGCAACATTGGTATTTATAAGAGAAATTGAAGACATAGGCAAGCTCAACACCGCCAGACCGAATGCTGAGGTAGTGTCCAACGTATACATTCATGTTTAGCACTGGTAATATGAAAACTTCGTTGAAAAGTTAACTAAACGCTGAATGGTTACTCGGGTCCGGCTCCTGCTATCCGTGTACAGGCGGGTGAGAATGTATCTTGATCTCCATTCAATGTTTTACATTGAAATTAAAATATGAAAACAAAAAAAATACTGAATGTTCCGAGACACATGCGAACTGTCTTTTCTCTAACAGAATGTAACTACGTCATCCCCGTCCCCGGACTACACCGCACAACACACACAGAACACAGCGTAGAGGCAAGAATGCAAGGTAATGGTGCTTAACGACCCACCAACACAAAGCGTATCATTTAGGGCCAAGCAATTTAGATGAAGAAAGTAATAGTCAAATTTGATGTTCATTGTGGTAGGCAATCAGATGATTAGGGTAAAAATAAAAATAAATGTATTATTAGCAATATAAATGAGGAACATGTATAAAATGAGGCTAGCGAGGACAATTATGCATTACTTGTGGTCTATGTTTTATCTAATAGGTTACATGTACATGCATACATACACATGCATACACATGCATGCATACACTTGTACACGCGTATATATACATATGCACGCATACATGCGAAATATTTACGTCAAGACTTGATCAGTTGGCCATCTCACCATGCCCAGTATAGCACGTGATCAGTCGGCCATGCCGAGTATAGCACTTGATCAGTCGGCCATCGCACCAGGACTAGTAGAGCACTTGATCAGTCTGCCATCGCACCATAACTAGTATAGCGCTTGATCAGTCGCCCACTGCACCATGCCCAGATAGCACTTGCTCAGTTGGCTATCTCACCATGCCCAGTATAGCACGTGATCAGTCGGCCATGCCGAGTATAGCAATTGATCAGTCGGCCATCGCACCAGGACTAGTAGAGCACTTGATCAGTCTGCCATCGCACCATAACTAGTATAGCGCTTGATTAGTCGCCCATTGCACCATGCCCAGTATAGCACTTGATCAGTTGGCCATCTCACCATGCCCAGTATAGCACGTGAGCAGTCGGCCATGCCGTGTATATCACTCGATCAGTATGCCATCGCACCAGGACTAGTTTAGAACTTGATCAGTCGGCCATCGCACCATGACTAGTTTAGAACTTGATCAGTCGGCCATCGCACCAGGACTAGTTTAGAACTTGATCAGTCGGCCATCGCACCAAGACTAGTATAGCACTTGATCAGTCGGCCATGTCATCCTGCGTTACAGACAGAAGTGGTGGTCGGGGGGGGGGGTGTAGTGTAGTCATAGACAAAAACTGGTGGTGGTGGTGATACACATTGTTCCCACTGTGGGATATAGACCGGAACTTTTAGGACGCCAAATGTAGATGGCTGGTGTGTGTGGGGGATCATTGTTTTGTGTCCACGGCGGTGGTGCGGAGTACAATGATGAATTACTGATGAATTACTGTATTGAACACACATGTATATGCACTGTGATACCGTACTTCACAATCCTCAGTTTTAAATTAAATTGTTTCTGTATCGTAAAACTGAAAATTTATTCATTTTGAAAAACTTAAAATTGTGGCAGATGATCGAAATGAAAACCGGATTTTTTATTACTGCGAAATGAACCGGTGCATCGGTATATTTTAACCGCACGATGACCCACTGTATATTCATACCATATCCGTACGGATATATCGTATATACGAACGGATATCGTATGTTTGTATAATATTCGTATAGTACGTTTGTATAATGTAAACAAACTGTACTATACGATGATACGGTAAGTTTTTACCGCAAATAGCGAAAGAGTGACCGCACAAACGGTATTGCGAAAGAATGACCGCACAAACTGGACCGCGAAAGAATGACCGCACAAACGGTATCGCGAAAGAATCACCGCAAAAATGGGACCGCGATTGGACCGCAATTAGACTGCAATTTCAGAGGGGACGAATTGCAATTCAAGGACCGCTGGATTGCAATTCTTGGTAAGAGAATCGCAGGCGGGAGTGTACGTTTCATCCGGACTTTTCATCCGGACAATGAATGCGACATGGCGACAATGCGACAACTCAATAATACCATTGACATGTTTTCTGGGCGAAAAGACGACAATACTAAAACTCGCCAAGCGGAAAATGCGAAAAAGTAGGGAGAAAATGCGGAACTTTTTGTGAGATACATACGAGTGAATGCGTTATAATACATACCAAGGTAAAAAGGTGATTCGGTAGACGAGACCGTGTCATCGATGTAGCCCACACCGATGGTGTATAGGGCGGCGCCCCCTATCCCGTGTAACATCATACCCGCCATCAACAGACCCAGGTAGTGACGTAACCCGGTGTCCTGGCACGCCAAACCGGGCGTCTCTGCGCCTATAAGTGATACGAGAAACACAATACACTACTGTCTGTTTCACGAAATGCCCAAATTGTACGGTCATACAAAAAATGCAAAAACTTAAGAACGAGAATTCTTTTTAATTCGTGAAATTTGGTCAAATATTGATTTTAATACGAAACATGAGTTCTCTATGGGAACTTAACATGGGGTAAAAAGAGGTGGAGAACCTGGAGGAGGAGTCTAAAAAAGAACAATTTTGGAAATTGATTATGAAATCTAGCTAGATAGCTTGGAAATGATCTAACTAAGAAAACATAAGTTACATTTTTAAAATCGGTCAACAAGTTCTGAAATTAGAAAAAAAATCCCCATGTTAAATCCACATAGACATCTTCACTCTGTGGGGACGGGGGGCAGAGTTTGTTTTGGCCCCTCCAATAATTGTACGAAATTGTGTGTATGTATCGTCATTTGTACTGTTCATATATATATATGAGACAATATCAAGCTAGAGTTTGTGAATAATTTCACCCGAAGTTCGTGCGACAGTTCTTTTTATCATGCAGAGACTGATACAAGAGAGCAAGCGTTTACTGGAAGTATGTTGGTGCCGCGAAAAATAAGTGCGGGTTTTACACAGACATGTAGATCTCTAAAGCAACAACAACAAAAATGTTTCTGCGAAACAATAGTTTTATTTTCGATCAATTTTAGGCCTATGCTTTTTACAAATCTTAGTTGCAGCCAAATTTGTAGTAAGTGGACTTAGACTATTTTCATGCAAGATAACATATGACAAGGATTATCTGTCAGCTTTATAACAATTATAGTAAACTAGAAAATGTGTTCATAGATCACGGATGCGACGTCACGTGGGGCTAATGTAATACGTTGAATGGGCGTTTCCATTATTAATTTAAGGACAGTGTAAATATTATGAATTTGATGTGGTCAAGCAGTCACGTCTGGATGCATTTTCTTGTCTGGACCATCTCAACCCTTTGACCGCTACGCACAACAATTGTCGTCTGCTGTTACTTTTATATTTTGCCTTATTTCTCAGTAAAAACATGTTTTGACAGCACTTTGCATGTTGTAAATTATTCTAAAGTGCTGTTAAAGCATGGTGATAAAACTGAAAAATAAACAACAGACGACAAAAAATTAAGATAGCGGTTAAGTTGAATAACTTGTGCACTATTTTAACAAAACTTCACACACGCATACAAGATATTGAGTCAAAGGTGTGTCGCACGCAAGAATGACTATTCTAGCATCGCTAATTTGATAATTTGATCGCTATTTTGTTTAGTTATCACTCTTTTTTCTATTCTTTTTTTTATTTCTTGTCCGGAGCATAAGTTGAATATCGTTTGGAATATTTAAAAAAAACTTCACACATTCATAGATATATGAAATAGAAGTGTGAAATAATTTTAATTCAATTTTAGATTTTTTAAGATAGGTTTTTAACATTTCTCTTTTTGATTTTGTTTTATGAAAGAGGTTTTATTACAATTTATTTCTTGATGTTATGAAAGAGATTAAGTATTTGACCTTGACCTTGAGATCAGCGGGGGTTGGACGGTCGTAGATTTGGCACAGCATGGTAGTAGAGCCTTACATGAATGCATGTGTGAAATATTAAGCATTTTATGATGAAGGAACTAGAAGTTATAACAATATTTCTCTGATGTTAAGTTTACGGACGCACGGACGGACGGAGGGACGGACAAACCTGACTCCAGTATACCCCCCCCTCACAACTGTTCGGGGGGTATTAGTTGCGGGGGTGGATAATAATGTATCGTTAGAGGGAATTACAAGCAGTTTATGTACCTCTATGTAACCGATAATGTGTATAACATCATCAGTATTTTACAAAATAAAAAAGCTTACATTCTATGTATTTGTTGGAGTGTAAGGACCATTTTTACGCCTGATCTTATTACGTGTAATGGGTTATGTAAAATTGTACTCAGTATTTCTGGTTACATGTTACGCTATTATAAGAACATCATGCGGTATATTTAATTGCATCACTACATCATGTATATCTTTGCTATATATACAAAATGTCATGTAGTACAGGACAGTGTACTGTAACATATTAAGCAAAGACATACCGAACATATATAATTTTACATGTAGCAAAATAGTTTGCCCCCTCCCCCCCCCCCCCCAATAATTGAAATGCTCCTACGCCATTGTTTAATATTATCGAAAAATATATTGTTTTTTTAATTATTTAATTTGGACAGGTTTCATGAAACAGACAGTAGTGGTGCGTATTACATACAAACAGCGAGGATTTTTTGAAGGTTCCCAACTGAAACAAACGAAAAGGAAGTGAAAACGACCGGTTCCTACAACGATATGCATAGCTATTTGTTATCGTTTGTTTATATTGTCGGTGAACACGATGCTTCCGTTTAAATACCCGACTTTCATCTATTTAAACGCCTGTCACTTCTTTCCAGACATCGTTTTCATTATTTTTAATTAGACTGGAAATGTAGCCTGTCGCACACGAATGCGACAGGCCACATTTCCAGTATAATTAAAAATAATGAAAACGATGCCTGGAAAGAAGTGACAGGCGTTTAAATAGATGAAAGTAGCCAGAAAACGAGACACATTTGAAACCACAGAGGGCCAGAGAAGCGTGGATTTGTCACAGCATGAAACTAGACCATCAGAGCAATGGGTGTGTGAAATATCAATCAGATCAGACAGACAAAACAGACAGTATAAGACACTTACACGAGTTTGGAACGCACCAAGTATGTAACATTGACTCTGGGCTTAGCGGGGGCAGAAGAGAAAGTATAAGACAATTACCCAAGTGTTAAGGTTTCGAACGAAACAAATACATGTATGTGACCTTGACCCTGGGCTTAGTGTGTGTGGATCTGTCAAAGGGTGGTAGAGGACGATTATAGCAATGTGTGTGTGAACCATCAAGTAGATCCTTGTTAGGAAACAGAAAATGTCGGAACGTACAGACGGACGGACTGGACGCACGGACGTCGGTAGCAGTATATGGCCCTCTCACCATTTGGTGGCGGTGGCATACAAAGGATGTTTCAGTTGGTTTGACATATTTAAACAAACGAATCATCGTTTTCTAATTATGAACACTAAAACCAAGTCAAAACCAAGGTGTATGATCACGTGGTTACAACAACAACAACGCCGCCCACTCTAAAGTAAGTATTATTTGGTATTTTCATTAATATACAACGGATTTTGATGAAATACGGCGCAGCAAGCGCGTCTTCATGAGCTGCATTTGGTGGTCTAGGGAGTTTGGCACAGACTCATGTCGTTTTTAGCGAAGAATCGATTTCCGCGTCGAAGACACGGAAATCGATTATTCGCAAAAACGACAGAATTCTGGGCGAAAATACAGAGACCACCAATTGCAGCTTAACAAGACGCGTTTGATGCGCCATATTTAATCAAAATCCGTTACGTAATAAGGACACTATAAAAGAATACGTACTTTGAATCGGTACGTGTTGTTGTTGTTAGTAACACGTGATCATACACCTTGAACACATTGTACGTGTATATACAGGTGAAAGGGTAGGATACCTGACATCAGTATCAGAGTATGTGATGGCGATAGTGACAGGTCAGGTGTAAATTTGCGCGCGGTTTATTGGATAGTTTAGGGTGTTATTCTCATACAAAATGTGGATTTTTTTATAAAGAATAATACAACAAATGTTGATAATTACTTTTCGTTGGATTATATTGTAAAATATGTAAAACAAAGAGGATTAATTGTGATTTTTCCTGGGAACAATAGAAGACAACAAAGTGAGCCTTAACTACTGTGAACTATGGTTAACTAAGTGTGAGCTTCAGTCACTGTTAGGTGCGAGCCATAGGCGTTATGATATTGATGTGCTGTGATATGTTGTGATATGCTGTGATATTGACAATGTGATATACCTTGATTTGCAGTGCAAAAAGCTAAAAAACACTATATGGACATTATATGGAATAAAAACGAGTCATAAGGAATTATAACACTTAATAATTATTTACCACTCTTTCAAACCGACAAAACAACCAACATGTCACAATTATCTGTAAATGCAGACCAGCAGTTCAGTGATGTCAGTGAAATTGAACCAGATGCTATGATACGTAAACGTAAGCAGTGTGCAACCTCCCCAGCTGGCAACTCGGACGTCCAGATGTTGAAGCGTCACAAGTCTGTACCAGACGTGCGAATTACACCAGTCCGGTCAACCAAACGGGCACAAACAGCAACAAAGACTCCTAAGAGTAAGTTACCCCCAGCCGCACCATTTCGCGAGATGCTGATTGGTACGTTCAAGGACCCATCATTTCAAGAGGGTATTTCACCGATGATCAGCAACCTGGTGTCCCCATTAATCGAACAATCAATTCTACGGGCCGTTGACTCCGCCATCGCAGGGGTAAGAAATGAAGTTGTCAAACCGCTGGCAGAATTCAATGACAAGTTAACTCGGTTGGTGGAGGAACAAAACCACACAATTCGTCAACAGCAGGCACGAATTTCCGAGCTAGAGTCCGAACACGACCTACTATGCACATAAATGGACGACCTCAAGCTATCGGTAAATGACCTGGAACAATATGGCCGACGTAACAACCTGAGGATATCAAACATGATGACCGGCCCCCCTAACGCCACGGAAGCCGAGGTAACGGAACACACATTCAAATTTATAAACGACTTGGTATTAAAGGCGACGCCGGGATCATCTGTTACGCCAATCACCTCTGATCAGATCGACAGGTGCCACCCAGTTGGCCCAATGCGAGGTGGTAAACGAAATGTAATAGTAAAATTTTACAAACATCACACCAAACAGACAATATATCAAGCCAAATCTAACTTAAAGGGCGATCTCCACAAACGGTACATTTCAGAAGACCTAACCCGGCACAACTACGCGGTAGTACAAGAATTAACGCGTCAGAGACGAGCCGGACACATCGTATCATTCTGGACAAGAGACGGGAATATCTACGCTAAAAAATCGCCAGACGATCGCCCGACAAAAATTTCCACAGAATATAATATTAATGACTTAATTGGGCGACAAAATCTACCTCCAGCGCATGTTGTTCGTCGCGAGAGTGAACGCGAACGTATGAATACTACCCCTCCTTTACGCCAGTGATCATGATCTACACCCCATGTTGTTCAGTATGGAAGGGGATATCCGCCACTACATTGCATGCTGCTTCATGACAATGCAGTCGAAAATCCTGTACTGCGGCTATTCGTTACTGCTTAATGACAACTCCATCTTGCATTATTACATTGCATATTGCATAATACCTCGATTGGCTATTTCACATTGTTACATGCCATATTCTGCCATGTGTCATTCTGCTTACTGCTTGCTGGATGCGTATATGACTATATGAATTCCGCCGAATGACGCATGCAAGCATGCAGAATGGCCCATGTCAGAATATGAAATGGCCGAATGAGGGATGCCAGCATCGCAGTAAGCAGTAGGCCGAATGAAACTTGGAAAAATGTGCAACACCCTCTGTTGTCATAATGGGAACGCTTCCATTATGACGCCAGGTGACGCTCCAAAATAAGTACAGTAGACGTTTTTTCTTGTGGTCTTTTGTCACTGTGCCACCGCCGACGTAATGTATTTAAAGTGGTCGATCACCGCGGGCATAGCCAACCTGTACCCCGCGATCACTGTTTCAGGCAGTGGGATCGCGGTGACAGCATCCTCGGTCACTGTGATGCACTGCCCGAACGATATCACGGTGATTCGCCGTGGTCGTTCACGGGGGATTACCGCGATTGCGTATCTACCTGTATAAATGCATGTACGCGAAGGTACAGTACTTTAGCAAAATAAAACATTTTTGTTTGTATGAAACGATGAATTAAGTGAGCGCGTGCGTGTGTATGTTGTGTACGTGTGCATTCGCGCTTTGATGTAGCTAAAGTCGAACATAATGCTATATCACTATTCTATATGTACACGAGTTATGGTGTTAACTGCTTAGACACAATGCCATCATTGTTTGTCAAATTGCATGCCCGTAGCCAGGGGGGGGGGGTCGGAGCGGTCCGATGACCCCCACCCGACCAGCGTCGAGGTCCACTTTTTTAGCCTCGAGGTCCAATTCTTTAGCCTCGAGGTCCACTTTTTTAGATACCTCAGGCCCATTGGGCATTCGAAACGACACCCCCCCCCCCCTTCAAACAGGTCTGGCTACGGGCCTGAATTGTATATATATTTTCTTAACTTGGTTGATTGATTGAATTGCGAATAAAGGTGATTTAATCCATTCTGGCCGCAAAGGAAATTTGTAACTGTACATGTAAATACGGACATAAGTATCCATTGTAAACAGATGAGTAAATGGAAAGTGTGATTATTACCTTAATAGAAGTACATGTAATTAGAAATCGTATCGGTCCCCGTTATTCGTTAATTTAATGACCGGCCTCCGTTTCGCCCTTCGACCTACTCGACCCCGTCAGTCGCTCAAAAATAATACATAGCCGACACAGGTTACGACAGGCCCGTACGCAGGGGTGTTGTGTGGTGCGACAGTGACCGCACATTGATCACAGTGACCGAGGATGCTGTCACCGCGATCCCACTGCCTGAAACAGTGATCGCGGGGGACAGGTAGGCTATGCCCGCGGTGATCGACCACTTTAAATACATTATGCCCGCGGTGGCACAGTGACAAAATACCACACAAAAAAAAACCGTCTACTGTACTTATTTTGGAGCGCCACCTGGCGTCATAATGGAAGCGTTCCCATTATGACAACAGAGGGCGTTGCACATTTTACCAAGTTTCATTCGGCCTACTGCTTACTGCGATGCTGGCATCCCTCATTCGGCAATTTCATATTCTGACATGGGCCATTCTGCATGCTTGCATGCGTCATTCGGCGGAATCCATATAGTCATATACGCATCCCAGCAAGCAGTAAGCAGAATGACACATGGCAGAATATGGCATGTAACAATGTGAAATAGCCAATTGAGGTATGCAATGTAATAATGCAAGATGGAGTTGTCATTAATCAGTATTGTATAGCCAAGATGCAGGATGACATGTAACAATGTCAAATAGCCAATCGAGGTATGCAATGTGAAATGTAATAATGCACGATGGAGTTGTCATTAAGCAGTAACGAGTAGCCGCAGTGCATGATGACATGTAACAATGGTCGACTGCATTGTCATGAAGCAGCATGCAATGTAGTGGCGGATATCCCCTTCCATAGTTCAGCCACTTATAAACTTCCACGGTGCCTCTAGCTGACAGTGTAGATCAACGACTGACCAGCAACCACATTCGATCTGATCAATCATCGAGTAAGCCTCTCTTTGTCATGACGCGCTACACACACGCACGCTTATGATATAAACAATGCTCGTGCCAATATACCCCGCGCTATCTGGTATACGTGCATAGGATACGTAGAACTCACATTGTCAAATGATCGATAAACTATGTGACAAGGACAGATTTTACAGTATGAATTCCACTCGTACTGCGAGGTCCAAATCGTCTGTGTTTGTAATGCAATTTAACTGTCATGCTTGCACTTGGTAAACTAATATACACCGAGAATTTGAACACATTTTTTTTTGTTGGTGACCAGTGTTAACCATACTATTAATGTGTACTTGTATAAGACTCGTCCCGACTGACAATGATGTTTGTCCATGGTAATAATAAATACGAGTATTTTACAGTCTCACCTTATTACAATGGACAACACAATCAACTATTGTCAATTGTGATGACGACCGATTGTTAAATTGTGAAGTAACCTTTGCTTTTAATTCAACGCATTGGGACATTTTTACGTAACTTTATTCACAATGAAAACCGCCCACTCGATGTTTGAATGCCGACTTCTCTATGTCTGACGAGTACACAATCGCCTATGTAAATCTTTCTCAAATTTTCAGCGTTTCGGAACATGTATGGGTAATGTGAACTCGCAATGAAGCTTTTGGTTACCTAAGATGTAGCACAGCTCACGCTCAGCCATTGGAGCCACTTGATGTCAATAAATTATATACTGACATATCTTGGCGCGATTGCCGCAAGAGGTAGTGTAAAGTCGATATTCGTGTTTGATATATTGTCCGTCGTGAACCTCACATTTCGGTTTCGTAGTGAGATTTGCGATGGAACATCATACAGTCAGTATTTTTAGAATCCCATCCTTTTCCTTCACATCCGTTATCTGAAGGGGAGCCATATGGGATCGTGTTCATTGATTGTGCTGTGTCAGTCAGAGTATTCCCTGAGCAGACGGCATAGTTATGATTGGGCTGGTCAGAGTACACTTTGACAACAAAACATGATTGTACTGCGGAGTAATACATACTTATTTTCTATTATTGCAGAGTGACAAACAAGGTACACCCTGATCAGACTTATAAACACGCACTATAAACACCGGTTTGGGCTGGTCTGGGTCGTCTACTCTGGTTGTAGACCATGTATGGTTCAATCAATATAGTATATATCTCGGCATATTAAGGGCCAAGGCAGTATACTGGGATGACTCTACCTTATTGATGAATGGCAGGAGTATACCCTGATCAGATTAAACATTCGTGTGTAGGCTGGTCTGGGTCTACACTGGTTGTGAATCATGTATGGTTCATTCATCCACTACTTCTTCTTTCATGTCACATAATACTAAGGTAATCTAAGTTTTTGATAAGCTGGTACTTAGTGACAGAGTATACACAGATCAGATTATACATTTGTGTCTAAGCTGGTCTCGGTCTACACTGGTTGTGAATCATGTATGGTTCATTCATCCACCACTTCTTCTGTCATGTCACATCATACTTTAATAAACATGGCTGATGTTCCGTTTTTGTGAGCAACAAACAGAGTATACCCATAACAGATTATACATTCGTGTGTAAGCTGGTCTCGGTCTACACTGGTTGTAAATCATGTATGGTTCATTCATCCACTACTTGCTCTGTCATATCACGTCATACTAAGATAAAGCTTGGCTGATGTTCCGTTTTAAGGAGTAACGAACAGAGTATACCCATATCAGATTATAAATTTGTGTCTAAGCTGATCTCGGTCTACACTGGTTGTAAATCATGTATGGTTCATTCATCCACTACTTATTCTATCACGTCACGTCAGACTAAAATAACACTTGGCTAATGTTCAGTTTTAATGAGTAACACACAGAGTATACCCAGATCAGATATACATTCGTGTCTACGCTGGTCTCGCTCTACACTGGTTGTATGTCATGTATGGTTCATTCGTCCACTACTTGTTCTGTCATGTCCCACCATACTCATATAAACTTGGTTGATGTTCCGTTTTAAGGGGAAACAAGCAGAGTATACCCAGATCAGATTATACATTTGTGTCTAAGCTGGTCTCGGTCTACACTGGTTGTAAATCATGTAAGGTTCATTCATCCACTACGTGTTCTGTCATGTCACACCATACTCTAATAAACATGCATGCTATTCCTTTTTAAGAAGTAACAAGCAGAGTATACCCATATCAGATTATACATTTGTGTCTAAGCTTGTCTCGGTCTACACTGATTGTAAATCATGTATGGTTAATTCATCCACTACTTGTTCTGTCATGTCACGTCATACTAAGATAAAACCTGGCTGGTGTTCCCTTTTAAGGAGTAACAAGCAGAGTATACCCAGATCAGATTATACATTCATGTCTACGCTGGTCTCGTTATACACTGGTTGTAGATCATGTATGGTTCATTCATCCACTACTTGTTCTGTCATGATACGCCATACTCTAATAAACTTGGCTGATGTTCCTTTTTAAAAAATAACAAGCAGAGCATACCTATATCAGATTATACATTCGTGTCTAAACTGGTATCGGTCTACACTGGCTGTAAGTCATGTATGGTTCATTTATTCACTACTTGGCAGATGTTACATTTCTCAGGAGTAACGCATAGAGCACAGAGTATACACTGATTAGACTATACATTTGTGTGTAGACTTGTCTGTGCCTGTAGGTGATGTACGATTCAATCATACTTTTACAATTTCAAACTGTACTCAGATGATTCAGGTCTATTACGTTTGATAAACCGAGCATATCCTGCTCAGCATACTTCGATGTAGGCTGGTCTGTGCCTACGTTGGTTATATTCTGAGCGGTTATTAAAATCAGTCGATATGGTTTCGCACATCACGTCATCGTAACGTACAAGAACCTGATCCGACATTATCACATAGTAACTAATGCAGTATACACTGATCAGAATATACGTTCGTGTGCAGGCTGGTTTGTATATACATTGGTTGTAGAACTGTGCTGTTCACTCATCCAGTTCATACATTCTACCTTGGCAGGGCAAACTTATTTATAATAGGAGGATTCTACATGTTTGCGTAGTGGAAAACTAAGTAAACCCTGATCATACTGTATACTTGTGCCTAGGCTGGTCCGGATCTGCTCGGGTTGTACATTATGTAATGGTCACTCATGTAAACGATATCCTACCGTGTCATTTCATACTCTCGAGTTGCATGTAAGTTTATTTTTATAGCGGAATGTGAATCTTGTTCATAATACTGTGACATAACTTATGGTCAATAAATGAAAGTAGATCGCTTTTCCCAGTGACACGTGTGAGTGTTATTTAGGTATTTATTATTATAAAATAAAGAAAGCATTATGTCACTGGATTAAATGCATAACCCGTTTGGCTAGACATGCGATCTGATCGAGATCTACAGTGTTCGTTAAATGATTTGTAACTGACACACGATACTTTGCAGTAGATATTTGATATGACAATAGTTCACTGAACTATCCATCACGCCACAAAAACATGAACACCGTTCTGCATCACATGTTAGGAAGATGTATTTGTATGTTGCATGTACGTGTTCCTACCAGCTTCAATATCATCTTGTTGTTTTTCTACTATTCCTTTTGCTTTTTACTCGCTCTACATTCTTTATCTCAGTCAAACGTCCTTGCTGTTTGAATGTCACTATTATAGGTACATGCACTATGTTGAGAAGATTTGTGAACATACATGTTATCTGGTGTTGTTGGGTGAGGTTGTCATTGTTGATACATATGGCAGCTCTTCACCTCGCTGATTTAATTAATAAGCCGAATGGGTAATGATTTAACTTCCTGGAGGGCTGCTATAAGTAATTTTAATTGTAGCACACAGCCGATATTGCTTGTGTTTACAATATATACTAACATTTTATATATAATACTGAATGCGGATATAGGAAATTGTTTGAACAATATATTTAAATGTAGAGGATCCGGATTACTAGTTAACCTCAACAATTTTCTAGCAATAATATCTTTGATTTTGCTACTGTTCATGTTGAAAGAAATCCAGGGCCTGAAAATGAGATTGGATCTTTTTCAATTTTACATTTTAATATTAGAAGGATTCGCAATAAGGTTAGTTATATCGAGGACACGTTTACAGACTTCGATATTCTATGTTTTACAGAAACGCACTTATCATGCGCTATAGAAACGAGCAGTTTACTAATGAATGGATATGGCTTACCATTCCGAATGGACAAATCGCCACATTCTGGGGGTATATTAGTATATGTCGCAGCCCACTTATTAGCAGAAAGAATGCAACATTTAGAAACTTTTTGGGATGAAACCATCTGGATTCAAGTTAAGACAAACCGTAAAACGTTCTTGATTGGCACGATTTACCGACCCCCGTCGTCAAATATCGTATTTTGGGAATTACTTAATCGCAATCTAGAACTGGTATCAGATATAACAAATAATATCATTATTGTTGGCGATGTAAATGAAGATCAATTAAATGTACAAAACCACAAGTTAAAAGACGTAATGATTATGAATTCATTGAGAAACATAATTACATCCGCAACTCGGGAAACAGCTACTAATTCAACCTTATTGGATCCAATTATTGTTAACCAAGATCAGATCATTCTCAAAAGCAATGTATTATCTGTTTCGCCAAACATAAGTGATCATAAGGCTACATGTGTCATCATACCAGCTGAAAGTTCATACAATAATTCATATAAACGGACTGTATGGAACTATAAAAGAGCAGACTTTGCTAAATTTAACGAGCTGATGCTTAATATTGATTGGACAATTTTAAATAATGGTAGTGTAGATGATGCATCTAATATATTTACATCTAAGTTCATTGAGCTAGCTAAGCAATGCATTCCATGCAGTCAAGTTACAGTGCGGCCTAACGATAAACCATGGTATGATTCCGAAATTCGCCAAACAAGCAGCCTAAGGGACAAGTTACGAAAGAAAGCAATACAATTTGGACGGGTGGACGATTGGAATAGATACAAAAGAACTCGGAATAAAGTTAATAATATGAAAAAACATGCAAGAGAAGCATTTTATAACGACATAGAGTTTAACCTAACAGAATCATTTTCGAATAACAAAAGATATTTCTGGAAGCTAGTCCGACACTTTGTGAAAGACAGCAAGTCAAGTGGTACTATTCCTCCATTAAAAACCAATGACGGCAACAGTGAAAATTTATATTTGTCTGATGCCGAAAAAGCAAACTGTCTTAACAACTTCTTCGTTTCAATATCAACTGTTGATGATAATAACTCTACTTTGCCACCGTTTGAATTAAAAACTAACCAAGTTCTTGATACGATTAATATAAATGAATCTGAGGTTAGAGATATAATACGAATTTTGCAAACTAATGAAGCTTGTGGATACGATCTAATTACATGTAGTCATAGAATGTTAAAAGGAACTATTACATCTGTCTCAAAACCTCTGCCGATCCTCTTTAATAGATCTGTTAATGAATATCAATTTCCGATGGCGTGGAAATTAGCAAGTGTAATTCCTCTATTTAAAAAGGGGTGTCGACAGACGCCTTCGAATTATCGCCCGATATCGTTATTAAGCTGTCTAGGTAAGGTAATGGAGAGAATAATGTTTAAACATATTTATAATCACTTGCACTCACAACAGTTGATTTACAACAGGCAATCTGGTTTTTTACCAGGCGACTCAACGGTATATCAACTTATAGACATTCACCATCAAATATGTCAGGCATTTGATGAACGACAATCTACATGTATAGTGTTTTGTGATATTTTTAAAGCCTATGATAGAGTATGGCATAAGGGATTAATATTTAAGCTAAGGCAAAATGGATTAAATGGTTGTATTTTACACAAGTCGGTAACAAGTTCCGTACACAGTTCTACTCGGTCCATTACTATTTCTAATATATGTTAACGACATAACTGACCATCTATTAAGTATTGTTCGATTATTTGCTGACGACAGCTCTCTGTCCTTTTCTTCAACAAATGTTGATGATCTAGAAGGCATAATAAATCATGACCTGCTAATGATTTCTGATTGGGCTAAACAATGGTTGGTTAGTTTCAATCCGAACAAGACTGAAGCGATGATTCTAACATTAAGACAACTTGATCGACCCTTAAACTTAATATTTCAGAACACGTCCATAACCTTTGTTGACGATCATAAGCATCTTGGTTTAACATTGAGCAATAACTGAAAATGGCATTCACACATACAACATATAATTAATTCGACTACGAGAGTATTGGGAATAATGCGTAACCTAAAATTTAAGATAAGCAGACAGTCTTTAAACCAAATATATATATCTTACATGATACCTATACTAGAATATGCTTCATCTGTCTGGGATGGGTATACAGAATATGAAAAGGATTCGTTGGAAAAAATTCAGAATGAAGCCGCTAGAATAGTAACAGGATTAACACGGTCAGTATCACTCGAAAACTTAAGGCAAGAAGTTGGATGGCAACTTCTATCTGTTCGACGTAGTATTCAAAAGCGTTCGATCATGTACAAAGCCAACAATAATCAAGTAACTAGTTATATTTCTAACCTGATTCCATCCACTGTTAATAATATATCTCGTTACAATCTTAGAAATCAATTTTATTTAAATGTCCCCACTACACGACTGGAAGTACACAAACAATCGTTTATACCATCTTCGGTACAACTCTGGAATGAAACTGACCCGTTGCTGAGAAATATAGATAGTCTTAGACACTTCAAAACATCATGCGCCCAACAACTATATACTCAATATAATATACCACCATACTATTTAGAGGGAGATCGATTGTTTTCAGTTATGCATGCAAGAATTCGAAATAAATGTAGCAGTCTTAATTGTGATCTTTGCAATAACCATATCAGAGAAACTCCCTACTGCGAATGTAGTGAAGTTGTAGAGGATGCTGAACATTACTTCTTTGAATGTATTAAATATCATGCGCAACGTCTAATTTTATGCCAGTCACTGCGACAATTTTATCCCCTAAACGCACATATACTTTTGCATGGCATACCTGAAGAAAGTAATGAATGCAATACTGTTATTTTTAAAGCTGTACAAGATTATATTAAAGCTACGAAAAGATTTGAGTAACACACTTGGTGGATGCATGGGACGCAAGCTCTATCGGATGCTTTCCATTTGGCAACATCATCCAGTACCACCTGATAACAATGAACACTGAAATCAACTGCAGTGCACATCTATATATGCATTAGGTTATATATTATATGTACATTGTGACACATAACTCTTTCACTCTTTCTCCCAATCTCCTCTCTCACTTTCTTTACTCTCTCTTTTTATCCGATTTTTCTTTTCGTACATTGTGCAAATATATATATATATATATATACCGCAATATTATTGGTATGTACCCATGTACATATACCTGTATACTTATCGCTATTGCTGTTAAATTGATGTATCGTTGAAATACTTTGGTAAGGGCTGTAATTAATGTTGTGAGAACTTGTAGCCCAAGCCCATTGTACTTATATGCAATAAACTATGTTTAAACTAAAACCTGACATCAGACAGGACATGAGTAGACCCAAATAATGACGCAACTAAGACCATTTCTCGTGATTAAAATACATGTATGTTAAAAGGTTGGGAATCGACTGTATACACGTAGGTTTCTGGACATCTACTGGCAATGTCAATTCGCAATTAGGCAGTTTGAGTGACTTAGCCTGAGCTGTAGCACAGCTCAGACTCGGCCAATCAGGCTGCCTGATTTCCAAAGCAATATTCATATGCAATAGTTTGAAAGAAAGACATTAACAAATATTATCAAGATTAGCGCAAGTGGTTGTGTATAATATACACTACCGCTTGCGCTCATCTTGATAATATTTGTTAATGTCTTTCTTTCAAACTATTGCATATGAATATTATATATTACATATTATGTACCACATGGGTAGCTGACTAAACTCACCGTTACTATCACACGCCTTCGACACATCCTGTCCATATTCATACAGGCCGGTAGTAAAGTGCGGCAGCGCCATTGTGAATGACCCTATCCCCATGATAACGGCCGCAATGGCGAGCCATCGTCCCTTGTAGCGACCGGACCCATAGAAACTGATGCCAATGCCGAACACGGCGGCCGCGAAGTCGTATGAACTGCTAATGAGACTAGTCTTGAAGCTGGACAACTGAAAACGCCGCTCGACCGACGACGTGTTTACGTTGTTGATGCCATTCACGACGAAGCCTGTCAATATAAAGTGATGGACGTCAGCTACCTAGAGCCAATTCCCTCCCTTAAACATAAGCCGAATATAATAGCTACAGTCTGTGGTTTTAAATGGAGAAACGGGGCTTATGTGTTTTGTGACCAGTGTAGATCCAGATCAGCCTGTGAATCCGCACAGTCTGATTAAGGATCTGCGCTGTTTGTCTCATTCAATCAATGACAATCCGTCAGACATTATAACCTCTCTAAACCGGACACCCTGGCGATACAATTGTGCTTAATTTAGATGGGTTTCAATATCATTTATGTCATTGTCAATGATTGCAAATGACAACAAGAGCTGTAGGAGAACAGCATAGCTCGACTACGAAGGTTGTCGATGTACACATAGCTTGACAAAGAAGGTGGCCGCGGCCCACATAACGAGAGCTGTAGGAGAACAGCATAGCTCGACTACGAGGGTTGCCGATGTACACATAGCTTGACAAACAAGGTGGCTGCGGCCTGCATAAAAACATTAACAAAGGTTGACTAAAAACCTTAACAAAGGGAAATTAAGTAAGTAATTCAAGGTTAAATGTAGGTCAATGTCAGATATAGGTCAGGGGTTATTGATGTACATCACTAGGAGATGAAGTTGTCCAAGTATGGTTGCTGTAGGCCCAGGAGTATTCCATATACAAGCTTGACTAAAAACCTTAACCAAGGGGAAATAACTAAGTAATCCAATAATAAAAGTAGGTCAAGGTCAAATATAGGTCAGGGATTATTGATGTACATCACTAGGAGATGAAGTTGTCCAAGTATGGTTGGTGTAGGGCCAAGAGTATTCCATCTACAAGCTTGACTAAAAACCTTAACCAAAGATAATTAACTAAGTAATTCAAGAGGAAATGTAAGTCAAGGTCAAATATAGATCAGGGGTTATTGATGTACATCACTATGAGAAAAGGTTGTCCAAGTATGGTGTATGTATGCACAATAGTATTATGTATATAAGCGTGAGTAAAAACCTTAACCAAGGTTGACTAAAAACCTTAACCAAGGGGAATTAACTAAGTAATTCAAGGTTAAATGTAGGTCAAGGTCAAATATAGGTCAGGGGTTGTTGATGTACATTACTTGGAGATGAAGTTGTCCAAGTATGGTTGGTGTAGGGCCAGGATTATTCCATCTACAAGCTTGACTAAAAACCTTAACCAAAGAGAATTAACTAAGTAATTCAAGAGGAAATGTAAGTCAAGGTCAAATATAGATCAGGGGTTATTGATGTACATGACTATGAGAAAAGGTCCAAGTATGGTGGGTGTAGGGCCAGTAGTATTCCATGTACAAGCTTGACTAAAAACCTTAACCAAGGGGAATTAACTAAGTAATTCAAGGTTAAATGTAGGTCAAGGTCAAATATAGGTCAGGGGTTGTTGATGTATATTACTAGGAGATGAAGTTGTCCAATAATGGTTGGTGTAGGGCCAGGAGTATTCCATCTACAAGCTTGACTAAGAACCTTAAGCAAGGGGAATTAACTAAGTAATCCAAGAGAAAATGTAGGTCAAGGTCAAATATAGATCAGGGGTTATTGATGTACATCCCTATGAGAAAAGGTTGTCCAAGTATGGTGTCAGTATGCACAATAGTATTGCATGTACAAGCTTGACTAAAAACCTTAACCAAAGTTGACTACAAACGTTAACCAAGGGGAATTAACTAAGTAATTCAAGAGGAAATGTAGGTCAAGGTCAAATGTATATCAGGGATTGCTGATGTACATCACTTGATCAAATATAGATCAGGGATTATTGATGTACATCCCTATGAGAAAAGGTTGTCCAAGTATGGTGTATGTATGCACAATAGTATTCCATGTACAAGCTTGACTATCAATCTTAACCAAGGTTGACTAAAAACCTTAACCAAGGGGAATTAACTAAGTAATTCAAGGCTAATAGTAGGTCAAGGTCAACTATATGTCAGGGGTTGTTGATGTACATCACTAGGAGATGAAGTTGTCCAAGTATGGTTGGTGTATGGCCAGGAGTATTCCATCTACAAGCTTGACTAATAACCTTAACCAAGAATTAATAAGCAAGGTAATAATCAAGCTTGACAATAACCTTAAAGGGGAATTAATAAGTAATTCGAGGTAGGTCAAGGTCAAACATAGATCAGGGGTTATTGATGTACATCCCTATGAGAAAAGGTTGTCCAAGTATGGTGTCTGTATGCCCAATAGTATTCCATGTACAAGCTACTATCAATCTTAACCAAGGTTGACTAAAAAATTAACCAAGGGGAATAACTAATAATCAAGGCTAACAGTAGGTCAAGGTCAACTATAGCGGGTTGTTTTTGAGACACACTAGGAGAGAAGTTGTCCAAGTATGGTTGGTGTATACCCAGGAGTAATTTCCCTCTACAAAAAAAAAGCTTGACAATAACCTTAAACCAAGGGGAATTAACTAAGTAATTCAAGAGGGAAATGTAGGTCAAGGTCAAACATGATCAGGGGTTATTGATTCATCCCTGAGAGGTTGCCAATAGGTGTACAATATTATTCCATTTACAGTCTTGACTATAAACCTTAACCAAGGTTGACTAAACACCTTAACCAAGGGGAATTAAGTAAGTAATTCAAGGTTAAATATAGGTCAAGGTCAAATATAGGTCCGGGGTTGTTGATGTGCATCTCTAGGAGATGAAGTTGTCCAAGTATGATGTGTGTAGGGCCAGGATTATTCCATCTACAAGCTTTACTACAAACCTTCACCAAAGGGGATTAGCTAAGTAATTCAAGAGGAAATGTAGGTCAAGGTCAAATATAGATCAGGGGTTATTGATGTACATCCCTATGAGAAAAGGTTGTCCAAGTATGGTGTCTGTATGCACAATAGTATTCTATGTACAAGTTTGACTAAAAACCTTAACCAAGGTTGACTAAAAACCTTAAACAGGGGGAATTAACTAAGTAATTCAAGGTTAAATGTAGGTCAAGGTCAAATATATGTCATGGGTTGTTGATGTGCATCACTAGGAGATGAAGTTGTCCAAGTATAGTGGGTGTAGGGCCAGGAGTATTCCATATACAAGCTTGACAAACTTTAACCAAGGGGAATTAACTAAGTAATTCAAGAGGAAATGTAGGTGAAGGTCAACTATAGATCAGGGGTTATTGATGTACATCCCTATGAGAACAGGTTATCAAAGTATGGTGTCTGTATGCACAATAGTATTCCATGTACAAGCTTGACTAAAAATCTTAACCAAGGTTGACTAAAAATCTTAACCAAGGGGAATTATCAAAGTAATTCAAGGTTAAATGTAGGTCAAGGTCAAATATAGGTCAGTGGTTGTTGATGTACATCACAGGTGTATTCCATCAGGCCGTCAAGTGAGGGATGGGTCCAAAAATATAGGAACATAGGAATTCAGACGGTGAACAAATAGGAATAAAGTAGGAATAAAATAGGAAAATATAGTCTAAAATAGGAATAAAATGTTATTTTAAGATTTGTTCCCAACACATTTTATGGCCAACCTGACCTTTTAATATTTTTATTGATAATTTGTGTTGTATTGCTCAAAGACTATAACTTTTAAGTTATTAATTGCTTCAAGATCCAAAAACAAGATTTTGACACACTGCTTGTGCTATATTAATTAAAGTAATGTACATATATGTTGGCCGCCATACCTTCAGCCAACCCAATCCACCCTTGTCTTTGTTATGTTTTGAAAATATATATGTATATATATTTTATTAATGAGCATGCTGGATGTGGTGTTGTATTAATACAGAAAAAATAAGCAATTTTAATATGTATTGGCGTGTCCCTGTTGTTTGCTGCTGTCTGAAATAATTTTGGGGAATAATAGCGACATTATGTAACATTTCTTATTAACTATTTTAAAAATCTGACATCATGACCGGAAATGACGCAGTTTAACGACTGCCAGCTCTGTGTCAGAGAAAATGCCGAAAAAAACAAGAGATTATATTAAAGTTTGTATTTTAACACAAAACACGAGATATTGATGATGAGAAAAAGTCCATCATCGGGATGACAATATACGAACGATACAGTCGAATAGAAAATTGACACGAAGGCGCGAAAGGCTAGGCCAGACATGGACGTAAAAAAGTGACGTCGTCAGACGTTATGACCCAAAGTAAAAGTCTTGGCCGACTGACCACTTTTCGTGAAATGCCAGATCGGTTGAACTCATTGTGTGATTAAAAATATTTAAATATGAGGAGACATATGGCTAGATGGATCCCGATGATGGTGAGCATGTTGCAGAAGGCCAGGCGAGTTCCCAATTTCTCTCGAGTTTTAGGATAGTTGAAATGACATCTGTACATTTTTCCAATTGAGTGGTTACAGTGGATGAATATCAAATATCATCGATTGAGGCGTTATTCAATCCTCCATATTCGCCCAATCTTGCCCCATGTGATTTCAATTTTTAATACTGTACACGAACAGCCGCATAAAGGGAATCCACTTCGACAACGTCAGTAATCAACAATGTTACTGCTGGTATTTGCGGTGGTATGTTTGAACAAAGGTGAAGTGCATTGCCTGACTTAGCTGTCGGAAGTACATGTAGAATTAAAAAAAGATATTATACCGTTTATTTTGAAAAATAATAACCCATTGTGCGAGCACGAATGAAAGCATGGAAATGTTCTTCTTCCATTGAACAATATGGAGCATAACATTAACATAACATCATTTTGACGTCAGGCCCCATATCGCGTGATGACGTTGTGTTGGTAACGATAAAATTGCCCATGATATAATAATGATGAGTTGTGCATATGAAATCGATGAAGCATTTATCAATCATCATGGATGTGAATTTTCAGTTAACCAAACGCATATGGATTTTGCAGCATAATAATAATGGTTATTCAACCAACACTGGAAATCGAAAACTCTTACAAACAACCTATCCGCGATGATCGGTGGCTGGTAATAATGTGATTTGTTGGCAGTTTCAACATTAGCCTCACGAGTGACCGTACAACTTTATGTACATATTGTGTTTGCAAATCTTCTAAATTTATCCCGCGGGACCATAACCCAAACCGCGTAAATATAATACATAATTGGATGTTGTAGTTGCAGGTTATGCATATGGGATGCCCATCCCCCATATAAATCCGCCACAGCTGGAAGCTCACTTTAGATATGTGTGACGAATGACTTTCATATCATGACAAAGTTGTGTTATTTTAATTACTACAGACCAAAATAAATAGAAAGAAGTGATAAAAAGATCACGTAAAAACTTTCAATTTCTTTTTCTTTTCATTTCAATATGAAATACATTTCAAACACACCGATTGGCATTCAGGGATGAACTATATTGCAAAGGGGCGCTTCTCCCCGAATCCCCTATCCCCACCCTTCGTCGCAGGATCATATGATTGTGCCCACACGTAATTTTCACGATCATAGCCATTTTCTATTCCAATATTATATCATAAGGATGTGTACGGAATTGCTGCAAATGGAGTATTTGTTTGTAGACATTACACGTGTACATCTGCAGTAGGCGGGTTTATAGCATTAACTTTGTGACAAAACACGACGTCTGGCAGATTTGGTAACTTATAATTGTCACCAGGTGTCTTTCTTGAGGATCGCATTACCATCGCCTGATTCAGACATACATTATTATGCAATCAGTGACAAGCTGATGATTTGATACTGCAAATCGTGAGAAAAGCAAGTTTATGACCCATCAAATTTCCAATTAATTTCAGGGCTTTTCGAAAACTCCACCGACCTCACTGTGTGCTTTGTGCAATATGTATTGCTTATACACAAACAATCAAGAAGCTGCATTGAAATCACTGATTCTGAATCTATTAGAGAGAGATTTTGATGCATTTCTTTGGCCAAATTCAATAAAAATCCCGGATATATATGTCATTATATAGCTGCGTGTCTACCTCTGTTTATGATAAAATGAGTGGCATTAAATGACATATCATTCGCTAAGTACTGGCTATACTTGTTCAAAAGTATAAATTTACCAAGATAATAGCTGGTAACATACACTAGGTTGTTCCTATTTAAGATTATTTAGGGATCAAAGTGCAGTGTAAGTGAAGACTTCGCTGATATGTAGCCAGTTAAATTATGCGTTCACCATTTTGAATTCATGAGGACAATCGACGAAAAAGAGTGACAATGTCAAAGAACGACAGTTAGGCGACAATGTACAGCGGCAAATGGGAGGGCAAAATGTAAACTTTTACGGCGACGTTAGACAAATTGAATAATAGTTTTTCCGACGTCGTTTACCGCTTTTCACGACGTTGTCATTGAGCCCGGTTTTCGTATGGCGCGGCCCATATTGACTATTTATTGGTGTTTTAAGCTCAGAAAGTTGCAACTTGTGTATAGAGCTGGGAATACACCTGTATTTGCCAATTCACCACTGAATTTATGTATTGATTTGATTTCAAGTGCCCTTACGACACCAAAATCATTTTCTAGGTCTGTTATTTTTAGTCACCACTTACAATATTAAACTACATGCAGGACATAATAATAATTCATACGGCAATTCGTTTCTAGGAATCGAAGACAGCAATGACCTATCTCCACAAATATTGTAGGGCTTAGACTATATAGAAAGCTAGTGTTTTCAAACACAGAATGACAAAAGGGTAGTATTAAAGTAGCTTACAACCAGGCAGACATTAGCATCAATCACATTATAATCATCATTGATGAATTTGTTGAACATTTATTTATATTACTAACTAGAAAATGTGTTCATAGAACATGGATGCCCCCACCTGCAGCCGTGATAGTAAAAGGGCACCGTTATTACAAAGCTCAGGCTAATCCCAAGACAGACATTGTCGGTAAATATTATTGAAATTGGTGAACGAGTTAAGGAGTTATTGAGAAAACATTGAAAACGTAAACACATTTGCCTTATAAACAAGGTGAACAGAAGTCCCCAGTGACCTTGACCTTGGCTGTTCGGGTGTAGGTCATATGAGAAACAAAGCACCATCCTTAGACAGACATTGTGGGCAAATATTATTGAAATTGGTGAAGGAGTTAAGGAAATATTGAAAACATATGCATTGCCTTACGGACGAACGGACACCTGCACGGATGGATAGACAGTGGCAGGGCCGTAGCCACTTTTGTACGATGCGGGTCGCGCTACGCGCTCCCACTGGATATACGTTTCATAAGATTTGCCTCGGTAGATGTTTACCTCTGGCTACGGCCCTGAGTGGTAAAACATAATGCCCCCCAATAAATTGGTGGGTACATAATAAATTTTAAATACATTAATTTTCAGATCAATCACTCCTGATTGTGTGACAGATGCCCCTAGCATACTACATCAAATGGCCAAGATATCCAAATAATTTGAGAATGAGAAATAGGATACTGTGCACTATTCTACTCCTGCACGCAACATACAATGTAACTGTTGAACTATTCATCCTGATGTAAGGCACATCACCACATCCAGCACCCATAGGTATATATTTAATATTGTAGCAAATTCACATTACATTCTGGTATGAACAGTATTTAGTATATGAAAGTTAATGATTATGCACGTATCTGCTATGAAGATTTAACCACATCATGAAGACAGGGGTTTAATGTCCATTCAATAGCCAAGGTCATATAAAGTCGGGAGTACACATGTAGTGTGGAGAGAAATCGTTATTCAGCATTGAATTACGAAGACATGATTTGGTGCGTTATTTGGAAAACTGTATCAATGCATATGAATTTTTAAGCTAATCTAGTGAAGGGTGAATGTTGCAGTTATAAAGTACTTAAAAACATTAAATGGAATTTTACATAAATCTTTAAAGCAAATCTCTACATAATTTTACCTTGAAAATGTGGGGACTATGGGTATTGTGCACACTTAATATAGGGAGGATGATAAACATGCATATCAATTTTCATGTCACTCCATAACGGGGTTGCAGAGACATAACGTACGTAAAATCTTTCACGCAAATGTTCCAAATGAACAGACGGAAATTCGAAAGATATATACTCCTCGACATACTTTATATACCGGGGGAATAAAAAGCAGCTCTGAATATGGTGGCAAAGAATGATAATGCCTTTCAATATTTTGTACAAGGGTCAGCAAAATATTTATTACCTTCCAATTTACAAAGTACAAGTACAAACTACTTTACAATTTGAACGATGAACTGTTGGAAAATGGCACAGGAAATTGCTATAGCCATCTAACGCAGTTGAATACTAGTGTTATGCAATAATAGTTGTTTAGTTATGTTACAATGTACAGTATTTATCTATATTGTCAATTTCACTGTCATGTTCATAGTTAAATTGGGAAAAAATGTGTGCGGCTTTTCAAAAAGGCCAGAAAATAGGAAAAATAGGAACATTTGGTCATAAAATAGGAAAAAATAGGAATTGCTCATAAAATAGGAAAAAATAGGATACTTGACGGCCTGTTCCATATACAAGCTGGACTAAAAACCTAAATCAATGCGTGACGGTGACGCTGACACCGACGCCGACGCCGACGACGGGGTTACTACATAATCTCTAACTATTCTTTGAATAGTCGAGCTAAGAACGATTAATGAAGTGCTTAATTACAGTGGAGCCTCTCTAATCCGGACACCCTGGGTCCCCAGGGTGTCCGGTTTAGAGAGGTTCCACTGTACTATAAGTCTAACAATACATAACCAAGGTGCATGATCACGTGGTTACAACAACAACAACGTCGCCCACTCCAAAATATTTTCCTTAATATGCAACGGATTTTGATTAAATATGGCGCAGCAAACGCGTCTTCATGAGATGCATTTGGTGGTCCAGGGAGTTTGGCACAGCCTTATGTCGTTTTTGCAAAGAATCGATTTCCGTGTCGGAAACATGGACATCGATTCTTCGCAAAAATGACAGAAGCTTAGGCGAAAATACAGAGACCACCAAATGCAGCTTAACAAGACGCATTTGATGCGCCATATTTCATCAAAATCCGTTACTTAATAAGGACAATATAAAAGAATACGTATTTTCAATCGGATGGATTCTGGAAGGTTCAATACTTGTTATTGTTGTTAGTATCACGTGATAATACACCTTGATAACGCTACCATGCTAGAGGAGTGTGTTATTTTATCAGGAGCGACACTGGTCGCAAGACCCATAAGCCCTAGTTCTCCGGTTACAGCCAAATGTTATGACGTTACCGCAGTTCAAAGGTCATTTTGACTTCTACTGAAGCCTCCTTACTGTCACAGTGGTCAGAAAACAACAATGGATTCTGCTCCGATTGTTCCAGTACATGTACAAATGGGGTGGGGGGGATTCCAAAGTCAGAACTAAATATTTTCAATACAAAATATTCAGCCCTGTAATAATCAGAATAATCCTGATCTGGGAACTGTGGATGAGGAGGGATCAAGATCTACAACGGTTGAAATCAAACGTCGGAAGGTTCGACTTCTGTCGTGAAAACTATACAGTCATGATATATAATAGTTCATTAATATGTTGCGTGCATACATAAAATGGTGGGGATCGGCACGAGTCCAAAAACACGATTTATGTGCATGTACAGACTTACAAGTATTTAATGTTTAAGAAATTTCGAGCGAGCGTAGCGACCGATGAAATTAGTTTATTAAAGTCGATATGTGAACCTTAACTATCTTAATGTTTGCCCCGCCCTTCGCGTGTAAATGTCTGTTTGAATGTAGGCCCACCTTTAAGCGTGCTTTCGAATTGCGATACTATTAGTTATTGGCGGCTTTATTTTATACTGAAGCGCGCATGCACATGTCTGAATAGGGTGTGCGTCACGTGAATGTCTGACAACATGGCGCGACATCTGGTTATAAATATAAAGTTTTACTTATTGGACCTTTTAATAAATAAATGTAATAGATATTGTCGAAGTATTCGCAATATGTGATTAATAGATACGTAATTAGAAACTAGAGCAAACAATAATTGCATTACGGATAACAAAACAGAAACGTATATCGGTGATAACTATACTATGGAAGTGTCCTGGTGCCAATGCTAAAATATAGTTTATCTCCTAATTAGGATATTTTGTGTGTTTGTTTGTTGGGGTTTAACGGCATATCAACAGCTAAGGTCATTTAAGGCCGGGTCAATGGGTTTAGTACTAAATCCCATATATTACCTGTACATGTACATGTACATGTTCAAGTACAATGGACAATAACCCAATTACAGTCCCTGGTAACAAAAGCGCCATAGATAAAAGCGTATCTAAGGGCAAAACAAGGCAAATCATCGTGATTCCTATAAGGAGGAACCCCAACCGTTAATTTACACCGTTGTGCTCACCCGACCAACCACCCACAATTAGGAGATACTAACGCCTAATTAGGAGATGCTATCTCCTAATCAGGACTTAGTATCTATCTCATAATTAGGAGCTAGAATCTCCTAATTAGGACTTAGTATTATTTCCTAATTAGGAGACACTAACTCCAAATTAGGAGATATTAAGTCCTAATTATGATATATTAAGTCCTAATTAGGAGATAACTGCTAATTAGGAGATAATATCTCCAATTAGTAGTTACCATCTCCTAAATAGGAGATAATATATTTTAGCATTGGCACCAGGACGCTTCCATTACAGAGTGGCCTGCGGTTCTCTTACCAGGCGAATTGCAATTCCTGGAGCGCAGGATTGCAATTCGCGTTCCCATTAATTGCAATTGGACTGCAATCGGACTGCAATCATGTGACTGCGGTCCAAAGAGTTGGTTGCGGAATTGCAATACTTATAGCGCAGTTAGCGCTGCGCTCCGCTTTTAATTGCAGTTTACGCTCCTTTTTTAAACTGCGAAAGAATGACCGCTTTACGCTGCGCTCTGTGGTCAAACCAGCGGACCGCTCTGCTTGACCAATGCGGCAATAAAACCGAAATAGTGGATTTTTTCTGACGAAAAGATATATTTTCCGATCTGTATTTAGCCATTTAAAATCCAATAAAATATACATAAATAGTAGAATTAGGTGTATATATTTCACATATTATTAACATTTTGTTTATCGTAATCAGGGATGTCCCGGACGAGTCTTTCCAAACGCAATTTTAGCTTGAGTATCAAGGCAACGTAATGGCCGATCATCGGGAAATCTTTGACAAAATTTGAGTTTGGCATAATTTCAGCCATTTTTGAATATACTCTATCTGTTTTAATAACCCGTAGCATGACTAGAATCATGTTACGCTGCTTAAAGTCAAATTGTTATATCCGCTTTATGTGTGCTCATGGCAGTTAACATTTTTTATGAAATTAGACCAATAACCGGATGGTCTTTAATTTCGACAAAGGCTGAAGAAAGAAGAAAGAAGCGCCAGACCTTGCTATGGTATGCACGTAATTAAATTAATCGTATATGTATGCCTACATCAGGCTGTTTTTGTCGGTAAACTAAAGGAAAATATGCGAAAATAGCCTGCTATTGGAATCCATCGGTACGGCGAAACCTTGACCGCTAGACTGCTAGACCGCAGCAGAGACCGCGTTTGGTACGCGTAACGCTAAGTTGTTACCGCAAATAGCGAAAGATTGACCGCACAAACGATATCGCGAAAGAATGACCGCACAAACAGGACCGCGAAAGAATGACCGCACAAACCGTATCGCGAAAGAATGACCGCAAAAACGAATTGCAATTCAAGGACCGCTGGGTAAGAGAATCGCAGGCGGGAATGTATATACACAATCGACGTTTTGGTTGACAATGTTATTGATATATATATCATCTTACCTTGACTGACGGTAAAAAAACATATTATCAACAGCAACACCTTCGGGTTGTTAAATCTTTGCAGCACTTCCGGTTTGCAACTTCTGTATCCACATCTCACATCTACATCCGGTTCATGCGCAGCTGTGTCGTTAGTGGCAATCTGCATATTGCGTTCGTCGTTGCCCAAAATATAACGCCTAGCATTGTCTTCCGCAATTTTAATAAGATAATTTGCATCGCCGTATTAAGGTGTGGCCATCATGAAATGCATTAGTTGAATACTTAATAATCCATATAATGCATCATTAGGTTGGTGTGATCCTTCGATAACCTGAAACAAAGTAGTTGCTTTTAATTATCGATACCTGTAAGTATAATAAATTACACTATAGATTAAAGATTACAAGACATTGGTCCGTTACTTCAAACTTAGCCCGAATTTTCCGTCTGTAACGCAGGCAGAAGTTCCGGGTTACTTCAACTTAAGCTAATATCAAGCATGACTGCCCACTTATCACATGCATTAGGCGTAAACAAAAAATAGGTTTGTTTCCTGTTACCCGACCGACCGTCTAGTTTTACCCCCGACTGTAATTATTTTATTGTCAATTTTACATCGGTCCCGGAAAATGTTGTCGTGACCGCGTTTTTTACCTGTCCCGTATCCAACATGGCCGGCGAGAGCAACAGTTTGATTGCTCTGCGATGTTTTTGGTGCAAGGTCAACGAGATTCGGGTGGTAGACCATGGCTCGTCGATAAATGGCATTTACAACATGGTCCACACCAAATCTACGCCATTTAAGGCCACTTGCTCTGTAAGTATTGGCGATTTACAACGTTAGAATTGTGTGTCATGTGTTTTCGCGGCATGAAATTGTTGAAGGGAAAATAAGTTATTTCCTAATATGACATGAAATTAAAAGAAAATAGCTGTTACAGTTGTGTAATTATTTACTTTAGTGTGTCTAACAATTGATTCTAGATACACTATGACTTTTGACTATTTTTCCTGTCAAATATTAATGCTTCAGTATTGGACTATTCCAGTAAACATACTCCCCTGTGGAAGAGATATTCATGTGACACAGTCCATCCCCTACATTTCTTTTGTTCGTCACCCTCCCTACATTTTGTGGTGATCACGCCCCCATCCACCCCCCCCCCCACCCCCCTACATTTTGTTCTCTTCCACAGGGCAGTAGGTATATTAACAGCGGTGTCAAAAATTGATTCACCCGACCCGGTCTGACTAAATTACAATGATACATACAGTAAAAAAAAAAAAAAAAAAAAAAAAAAAAAAAAAAAAAAAAAAAAAAAAAATCCCTACCTACCGACCCTATCTTTTTCGGGCCCGTAACAGGAAACAATTTTTTTTTTTTAGGCCTTATGATTAAATGACATATAGTGTAAAGTTACACTAGAAATGCACGTACATGTAGTGCGCTCATGAATAGGCTGTATAACTTACGCTTGACTAGTAATGAATACGTACACAATGAAATAAACGCGTTATGTGACGAATTACGGTATCATAATTACCAATCATGGTTGCATACCATGACAAACTTTGCACAACTAATATGTTATGCTAACACTGACTTAAATTGACAGATAATTCAGAGATCAAGTTCGATAATTTTGTCAACATTGACGTCGAAAGTTGACCAAAAAAAATATTTCTTTTTGTCAACATTCGACGTCAATGATGGAAAATATAGCATTTTTTTCCCGAAATTAATATCGTCGAAAATCTGCAATGCAATAAAGTAGTACATACTATCAGAGCCTAATTTCCGACACGTTGTTTTAAGGCATTTTGTCTCAGATCATTTCTCAGCTATTAAATATTTGTTTCACTTCATGCACTGCATTAAACCTATATCAATCAATCACACCATTTTATTTGATCAAATTCCAAAAGTTTAACGTTACTTTCAAGTATATACTGTCAGAAACTGTGATAAACAGGGGAGACAATTTAGTTATTAAATGATCATACAATACCACATTTGTGGCTGTGACTGAAGAAATGGAGCTTATGTGTTGTGCGACCAGTGTAGATCCAGATCAGCCTGTGAATCCGCACAGTCTGATCAGGATCTGCACTGTTTATCATTCCACCAATGAAACACCCGTATTGCTTCTAACCAGCAATACAACTCGCCATCAAGCTACAGGAGCGTGCTATTCGATCAGGGACTACATTGGTCACAAAACCATAAGGCCCGTTTCTCCAGTCACAGCGACATTTAGAAAGAAGATTCCATTGAACACGAAGTACAAGATAATCCTTGCTATGCCTCCGTCGCGATTGGATCCACGTACTACTCCCTATACAACCGGATACTGGAAACACGTTGTGGGTGTACATGTAACTGGAGAAATGGGGCTTATGGGATTTGTGACAAGTCACATTCATGCAGTCTGATAATGATCTAGATTGCTTGTTAGAAGCATGCTGGGTGCTTCATTGATCGAATGGAGAACCGTGCACATCCTGATCAGACAGGCTGATCTTGAACTACACTAGTAACACAACCCATATAAGTACATTTCTATCGCCACAGACACATTCCATGGTTCTAGTATCGTGTGGCCGCGTAAACATCGTATTACAAGAATTGTAATACAGCAGAACCTCTTTAAACCGGACACCCTTGCGACCCCATTGTGATTAATTTAGATGATGTCATTTATGTCATTAATGGATTGCTTAATTACAGTGGAACCTCTCTAAATCGGACACCCTGGGGATCCAGGGTGTCCGGTTTAGAGAGGCTCCACTGTATACAACATTCAGACCGCAATTTACGCAGACGTGCACTTGCATAACAATTTAAATGTCAAAGTTATTTGGGACAAATGTATTAAAGGTGCATGTCTACTCTGTAGGCACAAAATTTTTTTTTATAGGAATTAAATAAGTGTATAATTGTGTCACTATTCCACCAGTTCTACAAATGTCAAATGCCCGGTATAGAGGTATAATCATATAGTAATATTTATTTTACTGATAGTGACTCGCCGTGGTATCAGGCTATTTTCTTATGCAAATCAGGCGTTTATTATTATTTATACGTCACCTGACAAAATAATATTTTTGACAGATCATAAAGTATGATCATTGCACATCAAACAATAAATACAGAGAATAACTAGTAATGTCAGTTAACATTTTAAGGAAACACGGTTATCACCCCTGATATCAGTGTGAAAATTTACTTCTGATATAAAATGAATAATAATTCCAATCAATAAGTGCGGTAATGGTGAATGAATGTTTATTTTGCCAGAAAATGTCTTATATGATGTCTCTGATATAAAGAACAGTTTGTGCCTACTGAGTGGGCATGCACCTTTAAAGGTACATGCCCACTCACACGAGTCATGTTCTTCCAAAATAAACATTTATTCACCATTATACCACGTATTGATTGGTATTATTATACATTTGATATCTTAATACTTAAATTTCCACACTAATATCAGGGGCGATAATTGTGTTTCCTTAAAATGTTAACGGACATTACTATTTGTTCTCTGTATTTAGTTTTTGATTTGCAATTATCATACTTTATAATCTGTCGAAATTAATCGCAAGTCACTATCAGTAAAATAAATACTACTAAATGATTATATATGTATAGCGGGCACTCGTAAGTGTTAGAACTGATGGAATAGTGACAGAATTATACACTTATTTAATTCAGATAAAGAACGTTTTGTGCTTACTGAGTGGGCATGTACGTTTAACAATGTGATACGGGCATGTTACATGATATGATACATTCAAGATCGGACAACGTAGTCCCATGATCAAATGGGGCTTATGGGTTTTGCAACCAATGTAGATCCCGATCAGCCTGTGCATCCGCACAGTCTGATCGGAATCTGCATTGTTCGTCATTCTATCAATGAATCATGCTTCTAACCAGCAATATAGAGCGATATCAAGCTACAGGACTATGCTATTTGGAGCTGCACTGGCCACAAATCCCATTATACCAAGTTCTCCAGTCATAGCCACATATGACCAACGATAGGTACAAGTATGCTCACCATTGTCTATGCAACATATCAACCAGGGGCGGATCCAGGATTTAGCGATGGGCGGAGGGTGAGCGGGGGCCGTGGATTCTCAATGGAAAATGTCACACACATGGTCGTCAACTTTCTAAAATCTGTCACGGGGCGCCTGTGCATCTCGAATCGTGCTAGTCGGTTCAGATAGAGCTGACCTATTGGAATTATATTTCATTTGTATCTGTTTAATATTTGTGTTTTGGTATTTAATAAATTTCATACAGAATAGCCATATATGGCTATAACAAATATCTAATTATTTGCCAGCATTTAAAATATATGTTGTTACCACTCAGTTGAACCGTCAAGGTTAACGAGGTCAATGTCACAATATGAGGAAGTCCAAAATTATTTATACGAAGGTCACGGTCACCGATGTCAAGGTTACAAAACATAACTCTGGGTGAATAGCCATCAATGTGAGGAGGGAAGCTATTGGTGAAGTTTGGTAATGATCTGACCAATGGTCCGATCAAGAACTATTCAACATTTGGATGTACATCAAACAGTATTGACACAAAAGTCAAGGTCACCAAAGTGACGGTCAATGTCACCGGAATGACACTGGATGGATAGCTATCAATGTGAGGGAGCTATTTATGAACTTTGTTAATGACGGATCAGGAGATATTCATATGTCTACAATTATTAACACCAAGGAAAAGGTCACCAAGGTCAAGGTCAGCCAAATTACACTGGCAGATATACATCAATGTGAAGAAGCTATTGTTAAGTTTGGAGATGATCCGACTAAGCGATCAAGAGATATACAACGTTTGGATGTACGTCCACAAATATTGACATGAAGGTCAAGGTCATCATGGTCACGGTCACCAGAATGAGACACAGGGTGGATACACCGCAGTGACCGCTATGTCTCACTTTCCACTATCGTGGGGGAGACAAAATGGGTTAAAATCTATACTCGGCAAATTTTAGAGGGACACGCCCCTGACTGTACGGAGCGCCGCAGAGAAAGTAGGACGTAGAATTATTTTGTTTTATTAATTCGTTCCCACGAAATAACAACTCGCTCCCCACGATATAACAATTCGTTCCCTCGAATTAACACCATGGGAACGAATTGTTATTTCGTAGGAACGAATTGTTAATTCAAGGAAACGAATTGTCATTTCGTGGGAACGAATTGTTAATTCGAGGGAACGAATTGTTAAATTGAGGGAACGAATTGTCATTTCGTTGGAACGAATTGTTAATTCGAGGGAAAGAATTGTTAAGTTGAGGGAACGAATTGTTATTTCGTGGGGACGAATTAATAATTAAAAAAATCCATGTCACCTGCGGGGCTCCGTATGACTGTATCCGCGCTTGCCCATAAGGAAGTGTCTGTGTGGTCAGTCTCATACAGGCTCTAATTGGCCCGCTCAGTCGTGTAATTGGATATGATGTGGAAGTGGCGTAGGCTTAATTGAATACACCTTACTACGAATTGAAATTGACTTCCTGTTGCATGTACAATGTGTATGTAATGTTTCCTGTCCGTCCGTCCGTCCGTCCGTCCGTCCGTACGATTTGCGCTAAATGTGTTGTTTGTCGGTACAGGCGGTGGCCGGGGGTATCCGTGAGCACTTGCTCTAGTTTGTACCGTTCAACCATCGACGCTGTTTGTGAATATAATAGAAAACACCGGTCTTTTCGTTGTTGCATCTCATTTCTAAATGTTGCATTGCATGATAAGTATAGGTTATTTGTATGTGTATGTGGATATATGCACGAATTCCGCAGGAGAGCAATATCGTTGCGCGGTGGAACGAGTGGCACTGACATATATGAACTCACGAGACATCAATATGTGAAAAATTGCATTGTTTCAATGGGAGAAGAATTGACGTATATAGTAATATTAAATATATATTGTACATATAAATGAGACACGCCATGTAAATTTTTACCTTCAGACATCTGCGTAATTTCATTAAATACGTTTACACAATTTACAACATTTTTCATAAATAAAGTCGACACAATTCTCAGGGTACATGCGATATATAATTACGCATGTACTCTGAATATTGTATCGACTTTTGACGCCATTTACGGAAAATATTGTAAATTTTGTAAACGTATTTCATAAAATGACGCAGATGTCTGAAGGTACAAAATGACATTGTGCGTCTCAAATGTAACAGCCATGCCAATTATGTACCGTAGGCTGTTCACTGTTGTACTACTGGTAGTAGAATTTTACGTGACACACATAATTATACACATATAAAACTCACGTAGTCTAATTTTGGATACAACAATCATACGAATGGTACAGTTATTTGCTTATTTATTTAATGGTGTTAACGGCCTGACAACAGCTAAGGACATGTTATGCCTGGTTAACAGGATCGAATACCATACTAGTATATGTATTTCACCTGGACGGATGGCGGGAAAATCACAAAATCAAAACTGTATATTTACAGAAAAAAAAAATTCAGTTGTATACATATCGTAATCGTATAGTATTGGTATATTTAATGAGCATATCGTATGATCATATAATATTGGTATGTTTGTACCGTATCATCGTATATTACAGTTTGTTTACATTATACAAACGTACTATACGAATATTATACAAACATACGATATCCGTTCGTATATACGATATATCCGTACGGATATGGTATGAAGGTTAGACACCACCAAATAGTTTTACTATATAATTTAACCGAATGCCATCCAATAAGGCCAGTCTCTCCTACTTTCACTATTAGTATGGATGCTGTGGGACCCACTTGTACATGACCTGCAGCCAGTCTGTAGTGGTTCTACATGAACTAAACAATAGGTTCACTTACTCCTAAGAAAGAAAAATCCAACCTTGTCATATCCTCCAATATTGTGTACATTTTTTGGCCACGGAAACTCCGTTTACATCAAGTGACCAACAGGTTCAGCGTTTTCTTTTTTTAAAAATGCTACAAATATGCTGAAAACTGGTGTTAAAGGCACCCCAATATGTTCCTCAAGTGAAATCGGGTAGTAATGGATCAAGATTTGCAAGCAAACGGTGTCTTTGACCTCACAACACCCGCACTATTTTGTTTATACCGAACTACTTTTGCATACACCCTGGGCGATTTCGCACCATTTAGTGTCTTCTAACCTATAAGTGTACCAGTCCCACTACAAATCATTCTACAATATTCACTATTCAAAACTAGCTTCTATTCCTGGATACAGTACCATGTTTGGAGCAAATATCTCAAATGGTTGTCACACAGCAACTGTGTAACTCCACCATGTGACTGTCCACATTCGGCCTTAAATTGAGCTACTGCAGAACTATGGAGAATTGTAATAGATGATGAATTAAAAGCACAAATCTCCATAAAATCACATAACATTACCCTTAATAGTGGTATAGCTCACCATTCTACATATAAATACTCATCACTGAAACTATGCCAACATGTATGCCACTCTGGAATGGTCGACAGACAAAAGGGTATTGGCTTGGAAAGGTCAGTCAAGAAATTTGCTTTACTAGTGTATTGGACTATACCGATATGCGAAAACAATACACTTACGCCTAATTTTGGCAAATTTTGGAACAGCGTCGCGATGTCGCGCCACTTTCCCGAACTTCTTAATTGTCCATTAGGAAGCCAATATCAATGAAAAAGAAAAGAAAAACACACTATAATGACTGTTTGGGTGTATATTACTGTCACATTCCAAGCCCAAGCACCTACAGGTAATTTACATACACTGGTTTATTATATTTGACAAATAAAGCTGAGAAATCAAGATTTTAGAAGATTTTGAAGCCGATAACTGTCCGTCTGCGATACAAAAAGAACAAATGTGTTGCATCGCGGAGTCCGCTCGATTACTCTTGTCGCAATAACTTTAAATTATGTTCCCAGAGACATAGCTACAAGAAACATAAACTTCCAACTTCAGATTCTACAAAAAAACATATCTCACATAGGGCCTAGGGACACCTTATAGGCTAGCAACCACCAATTAGTTTTACTATACAACTTAACCGATTCCTCCAAATATGGCCATTCTCTCACACTTTCACTATTCGTATGGATGCTGTGGAACCTACCTTTTCATAACCTGCAACCTGTCTGCACCGGATTTTCACTAATTAAACAATATGTTCACTTACTCCTAAGAAAGAAAAAATCAACCTTGTCATGTCCGCCATATTGTTTATCCTCAAATTGTCATGTGACGTAGTGTTCACATCACGTGACAAGCAGGCTCAGTAATTTCTTTTAAATGCTAGAAATATGCTGGAAACTGGTGTTAAAAACACCCCAACATGTTTCTCAAGTAAAATTGGGCTGTAATGGATCAGGGTTTACAAGCAAACTGGGTCTGTGGCCTCAAAACGTCTGCACTATTTTTTTTATACCGGACTACTAAAGCATACCCCCTGGCCGATGTGTACTATATTTAGCACATTCATACGTGTACATTTACGGTATTCTGATACAGTAATACCGTACACAAATAGTGTATGTTTGTACGATACAAACGTACCAGAATCATACACATGTATAACAAAATTGTATAAACGTACGATTTGAATGGTATATCTATACGATATTGGTTGGTATGTACGGTACAAACATACCGTACGTTTATATTATATGCAGATCGTATAGAAAACATATCGTATTGGTATAGTACGTATAGTTGACATGCAGAAAGGCGCTACTGTATGTCAACATAATAACCGTTTCATTGACGCAGTCCAATCATAATATACATGTACACTGATAGCCATTCAGTCAGTGAATTATAGTGATCTTACTGCAGCCTATGAGAATACGGTAGAGTGGTCGGGAATCCCGATCATTAGTTGAAATTGTCATAAGGTTCTTTTTGTCAACCAGCTGCCAAGTGGCCATTACTTTACTCGTGTAGGATACACTTTATAATGCGGCGTATGGCATAGGCGGCGGAAGCCTGAAAATTATTGGGGGGGGGGGTGGGGGGGGGCAGTAGTATATAAGGTATTAGTTCATTACCGCGGGGGTCAGGAGTAGATTAGACCCCACATATCCCCCCCAAGGGGGGAATATGTGACTCAAAAAACCCTTAATTTTTAGAGCAAAAAGTATCTCCCAACCAATAAAAAACAACCTCGAGTTGTTTTTATTAGTTGGAATACACAAAAAGTAAACCCCTTATAATCAGTTTTAAACCAATCCGCCCCATATTTCGGTTTTTCAAAAAGTGGCCTAGAACCGTCATGTCGTTTTTAGAAAAGTACATAAAACAGGGAGTCGAAATGAAGTAAAATAACCCACTATATCAATATTTATAAAATGGGGTTTTCCAGTGGGAGGGTCTTTATTATTTTATCAAGTTTGGAGAAATTAAAGAAACGCCACATCTAAGAATAATTAAATAATAATATTTTTGAAAAAATATTATATTTACTCAGATATAAGAGAAAAATTAAAAATGTCACACGTCAGAGAAAAAATTATGACAAAAGCTCCAAAATTATCTTCCACAAGCCATGGTAAGATAGAAAGGAGAGTACCACAAAGCCCTTCACCAAAAATTATGGAATTACGTTCCGAGTTGGTGAAGATGGGAGTTGTATTTTCACTAAGGTTGAGGGAGAAGGGGCTTACAAAACTTATAAATGAGACAAAAAATGAGGAGTACATGAAAAGATTTCGCAGAGCCCACGCCAAAGGCGCGTTCAAGAAAATAGAAAATAAAGATGTAGAAAAGATAGCACAGAGACTTGCTAATGAGGCGACATTAACCCTTCGAAGTAAAAATATAGGGAAGCCACAAAAAAGAGTGAAGAAAACGGAGTTATTATATATAAAGTGGAAGGGGAGGAAATTCTAGAGGACTACCAAAAGAAAGACAAGACAATAGATAAAGGGCGAAGGATAACCGAAGTAACCATGAGAAGAAAGGTTCAAACCGACAACACCGATAGAATAATGAAGGAATTGGAACCACTTTTCACGGGGAACTTTTATCTTAGGTACTCATTTTCCTATAGATTGGAAAATATTGAGGAAAAAGATACGAAAGGAAATCCTAAAACCATAATATTTTATAAAAACCAAAACCTTTTGGAAGCACATGGTTCAGTGGACACGAAGCGGTGAAAAAATGGGTTAAGAAACAAGAGGAGGAGAGATTAAGCATAGATAAAATAGACAGGCCCAACACAAAGTGGAGTTTTTGTTAGATGGTTAAGTATAAATGTAAATTAACATACGCAACATCTACGAATGATATAGGAATGAAATCTGAAAAGTTGCCGGGGGTAGGTTGCCAGAGTGGTTACGATATAAAAAAGGAATTAAACCACTAGATACTTTTAACGATGATCGCTGTATATTTAGATGTTTAGCCCTTCACACTACAGAAGGGCTACGAGCCGACAGAAGTTTCACAAAGACAGAAGATTTAAGATACACATACTTGAAATTCTGTGAAACGAAACGGCGCGAACCACCAACCGGAGCAATACCATTTGAGGACATCAAGAAAATCGAAGAGTGTTTTAAAATAGGAATAGACGCGTACGAACCAACAGAAGATGGAACGTGGTTTCTAAGAAAAGTTGCCGCGCACTACGACGAAGTTGGTACAACCAAAATGAAAATTGGTATTTACAACGATTCACGCGTTTTCTAATTACCAATATGAATAAAGCCGCCTGTAAAAACTATTGCTGTTTTGAATGCAAGCAACGATTTACACAAGCACACTGTGTAACAAGACACGTAGCAACGTGTATGAAGGGGGAAACAACGGTATCATGTAAAGGGGAAAGAATAGATAGACCACTTTCCGCATTTGAAAAGGCCTTCTATCCAAAACCGAAATGCAGTAAAAAGTCTATTTTCTTGGATAAAATCCATTCAAAGCCCACACATTCACACTGCGGTGTGCGGTCACGGCGGAGAAAGATTAATTGCGGGAGCCCCAGTTGACGGATTTTGTTCTGAGTCGAAGACGGTTTACCAATTTCACGGATGTAAATGGCACGGATGCCCAAAACACTGTAGAGACCAAAATAGAAAAGAAAAATACATAAAAACTCTAGCACGAGATGCGTTGATCAGAAAAGAGTTCGAGTTAGTAACCATTTGGGAATGTGAATATGATTTATGGGGACCCACAGAAACTTCTGCTGAGATAGAACTACCCCCTACAACTACATATCCTTATCAGATTGTGTACGATTTTGAGGCTTATTTAGACAGCTCAAAAGAGAAAAAGAACCAAACGATAGACCTAGAGTTTTTAAACACGCACGTTCCAATAAGTGTAAGTATCGGGGACACGATGAATACAAACATAACCCACATATGTGATAAAGACCCCGCTAAGCTCGTAACAAAATTTATAGAGGATTTACAGAAAAGGGGTAAAGCAATCCGCGAAGTAGTTGGGAAAGATAAAATCTACGGATATCCAACAGAAATGAACAAGCTTTGTGCTCCACAAAGGCGGGAGATCGAACGATGGATTTCACAAGTACCCGTTCTAGGGTTCAACTCCAGCACATACGATCTCAACTTAATAAAGAAGCACCTAGTAGGGGTCTTAACAGATACGACAAAGAAAATCCTAGTTGGAAAGAAAACTAAAACAACTATTTTCATGTTTACCCCAGAATTCAGGTTTCTGGATGTAAAATTATATATTGGGCCAGGGATTGATTATGATAGATGGACGAAAGCGTACGGTTGTGAGGGGAAAAAGTCCTTCTTCCCGTACGAATGGTTTGACTCTCCAGCGAAGTTGGATTACGAGGGATTACCACCACTAAAATCCTGGTCTAACAAACTTAACCCGGACAAAATGATTACAAAAAAAGAATTGAAAGAGTGCAACGGGATTTTCAAAGCACAAGGTATGAAGACGTTTAGAGATTGGTTAAAATACTACAACGATTTAGACGTCGGTCCATTTATTGAAGCCGTCGGAAAAATGTCTAACTTTTATAAAACAAAAGGGGTGGATATGTTTAAAGACGCGGTTACCCTTCCAGGAGTTGCCCTGCAATATATTCTTAGATGCTCAATAAAAAGCTACGTAAAAATCATACCCAACAAAAGAGAGCAAGGCGGCAGACGCAATTTGTCCACCACTATTTGCTCCAGAAAAAGAAGTATACAAAATGATGAAAGGGGCACTAGTAGGAGGGCCGTCAATTGTATTTACAAGATATGCAGAAGCCGGTATTACCAAGATTAGATCACCCCCAGAGGGTGAGGGAAAGCTCTGTCAAGAAGTATTAGGATTTGATGCAAATGCTTTGTATTTATCAACATTACGAAAAGAGATGCCATGCGGGCATGGACGTCTCTTCACAGTACCACACCCCTTTAACAGAAAAAAAATTGACAGCTTCTCCAAACAGGTTTTATCAGAGGAATGGTTTGGATTTGCCGAAGTTGATATAGAAGTTCCCACAAACCTAAAGGAAAAGTTTTCAGAAATGTCTCCAATATTTATAAATCGTGTTGTCGAGGAAAACGAAGTTCCCGAACACATGCTCGAATATTTACGAGAGACAAACAGAACCCGAGGGGAGGGTAGAAAGCTAGTTGGCGCGATGTCAGCAGAAAAAGTATTGTTGTTCACACCGCTTCTAAAATGGTATTTAAAAACATGGATTAATAATAACAGGACTTCACAGAGTTATAGATTACAAATCAGGAAAACCCTTTGAATGGTTTGTAAACGAAGTAACAGCAACTAGGAGAGCCGGAGATGTTGATAGCTCAAAAGCTCCAATTGCTGATATAATGAAACTACTAGGAAACTCATGTTGTGGAAAAATGATCGAGTCTCCAGAAAACACCTCACCACCAACTATACGAAAGACGAAGTTTGTGTAGACAGGGCTTTGAGATCGGCATATTTTCACGATCTTGAGGAAATAGGAGACGCCTACGAAATATCTTCCAGAAGGGTAGTTTCTGCAATGACTCGACCGTTTCACTGTGGATTGCAGTTTATCAATACGCAAAACTTAGAATGTTAGAGTTCTATTACGATTTTATGGACAAGTACGTTGATAGATCGGATTTTGAATTAATACAAATGGATACTGACAGCCTGTACATGGGAGTTAGTGGGAAATTGAGGATATAATAAAACCACACATGTTAGAAAGTTTCAACAAAAACAAAGACCAATGGCTAGCGTGGGATAAATGGAGCAATAGAGAACCAGGACTTTTCAAGACAGAGTTTCGGGGAGATCGGATAATCGCACTATGCAGCAAGTGTTATCTTACGGAGAAACCAGAAAACGCTCAAGTAAAACATTCGGCTAAAGGACTATCCGCAAGGCAAAACACTCTTTCATGGGGAAGGTATAAGGACGCTCTACACCACACCGAAATAGATCGGGGTACAAATAGGGGGTTTGAATGAATGAAGGATGGAGTTATGAAAACATACACACAGAATAAGCTAGGGCTTTCCGCCTACTACGATAAGAGAAGAGTTTTATCAGACGGAATTCACACAGAACCGCTTTAGGAAGCCATTTATGAAAATGTGGAGGGGTAGTTTTTCAAAAAGTATAAATTATGGGGGCCTTTTTTACGATAAAATGAACAACATTCTCAAATTTATGCTAAAAAATAATAAATAACTCTCACTCTCACCACCCACACTAAATTATTTAGACCGCTAAAGGGCGCGGAGCACAAGACTTGGGGGTTATACACGGCTTTACATGCTTTTTTCTAACAGGAACCACAACCTTCTCCTTCGGTTTTTTCCAATCTTCTCTCGATAGGTTCAATATAAACTCATCACACTTCCACATCTCTGTAAGTCGCCTTGACCCAATATGATACTTCTTTTTAATTTCGTAGGCAGGAATAATCCCACGAGATTGTAGAATATCTACTAACGCTTCTCGGGTAATAAAACTTTTAGGCATATCTTATTCAGATTTACTTTATATACAATACTGGAAAACAAATGTTCAATATAAATTCATAACTGGGAAAAATAACTACACAAAAATAAGAGATTTTATAAAATGAGGAATTACGCAACTACCAACTCCACCTTTCTAGGCCTTCCAGCACCCGCCTATTTTTTGCTCTGACTATAGGGTTTTTCTTCCAATCTTCTCTCGATACACTCATTATAAATTCATCAAATTTCCAAATCATTTTAAGGCGTCTGGTTCCAAATACGATACTTCTTCCTAATTTCGTAGGCAGGAATAATCCCGCGAGATCGTAGAATATCGATCACATCTTCGTTGGTAATAACAGACTTAGGCATAATTCGTTAATAATTACTTTTATAGAATAATGTTTAACAGAAATGAAAACTAATTAAACATAATTGTAAACAATTATTAAATAAGAGTAAAAAATGGATTGTGAAAGATGCGGTAGAAAGTTTTTAGCACACCAAAACCCACCTGAACAGGCACATCGAAAGAAAAACAACATGCAAAACTCCAGAATTTTTATGTTCCGGATGTGGTAAAGATATTTCAAGTCGGCAGACACTGTCTAGACATAAACAATACCGCTGTTCCACGAGATTATCATCATTCTGTTCCGGGAACTCATCACACTGTAGTGGGTTTTCTATTTTTCAAGAATTAAATGCTAACCGCACGAGTAATTAATGACAATTACCGAATAACGCTTAACAATTACTGAACAATTACCGAATAACGCTTAACAATTACTGAACAATTACCGAATAACGCTTAACAATTACTGAACAATTACCGAATAACGCTTAACAATTACTAATAAAATTAATCCATATCTCGATCAAATTGAGGATCTTGATAACTTTGGTGCCGCTGGCGTATATCATATGGATTACGATGAAGAGGAGGGGCATAGTTTGAATTTATCCAACGGGCTCTCTCCTAACAGCTATAATCGGTGGATTGGCTTTGCCACGCTTAATTGTAAAATATAAAACCAACCCACCACCCAAAGTCACTAAAAACATTATTTGATAACCTATGCAAGAAGAACTAACACAAGCCTTTTTATCACCAGTTGAATCCGCGAACCCCACACCACCACGTTGTTTGAGGGTATCCTCACTCTCTTCACTACTTGAATAGGAAGATTCGGTGTCACTTGATTCAACATCATAATCTTTCAAATCCAGAGTGGAATCAACTCGATCAAAGGAGTTCAAAGGTTGTATATTATATTTTTTTATCTTCTTCTTCTTCTTAGAAACACATTCGCTGCATATTTCCCGATATCTCGTTGTTCCTATTTTATATTGCTTCTTAATTTCTGCGGGGGTTTTAACCCCACACATAGCCTTGATATCTTTTTCATCTAAATCAGTAAGGGGTGTCTTTTCTGGCATGTTTTACAATAACATTTAATATTTATATATATATTAATGTATATCTTTTTCATACAACTTGGTAGGTCTATTTTTTTACACATTTTTGAGTAATTTATAAAACACAAAGGGGGGACCAAGCACATTTTTATTTTTACAAAGTCATAAAGGGGGGACCAAGCACATTTTTATTTTTGTAAAACACAAAGGGGGGACCAAGCATAATTTTATTTTACAAAGTCATAAAGGGGGGACCAAGCATAATTTTATTTTACAAAATCGCAAAGGGGGGACCAAAGCACAATTTTATTTGTATAAAGCGGGATAAACCGTGGTCACAAAAACGTGGTCATGACCACAAAATCTTGGTCATGACCACAAAATCTTGGTCATGACCGCAAAAAAAATTCAGTTACACCCACAAAATTAAGTTAACATTTTTCCAAACTTAAATACTACTACTATTGGATAATTTTATAAAGATAAATAATCTTTAAGAGTATTGGGAGTAAATTTAACTAATCTAACTTACTTTAAACAGTGATACAAAACAAAATGTTAACTTAATTTTGTGGGTGTAACTGAATTTTTTTTGCGGTCATGACCAAGATTTTGTGGTCATGACCAAGATTTTGTGGTCATGACCACGTTTTTGTGACCACGGTTTATCCCGCTTTATAAAAATAAAATTGTGCTTGGTCCCCCCTTTGCGATTTTGTAAAATAAAATTATGCTTGGTCCCCCCTTTATGACTTTGTAAAATAAAATTATGCTTGGTCCCCCCTTTGTGTTTTATTTTCAAAAATAAAATGTGCTTGGTCCCCCTTTATGACTTTGTAAAAATAAAAATGTGCTTGGTCCCCCCTTTGTATTTTATAAAAATAAAATTATGCTTGGTCCCCCCTTTGTGTTTTATATACTAAAAAAATGTGTAAAAAAATAGACCTACCGAGTGTATGAAAAAGATATACATTAATATATATATATATAAATGTTATTGTAAAACATGCCAGAAAAGACACCCTTACTGATTTAGATGAAAAAGATATCAAGGCTATGTGTGGGGTTAAAAAAAACCCCGCAGAAATAAGAAGCAATATAAAATAGGAACAACGAGATATCGGGAAAATATGCAGCGAATGTGTTTCTAAGAAGAAGAAAAGATATAAAAAAATATATATCAACCTTTTTTTGAACTCCTTTGATCGAGTTGATTCCACTCTGGATTTGAAAGATTATGATGTTGAATCAAGTGACACCGAATCTTCCTATTCAAGTAGTGAAGAGAGTGAGGATACCCCTCAAACAAGTGGTGGTGTGGGGGGTTCGCGGATTCAACTGGGTGATAAAAAGGCTTATGTTAGTTCTTCTTGGATAGGTTATCAAATAATGTTTTTAGTGACTTTGGGTGGTGGGTTGGTTTATATTTTACAATTAAGCGTGGCAAAGCCAATCCACCGATTATAGCTGTTAGGAGAGAGCCCGTTGGATTAAATTCAAACTATGCCCCTCCTCTTCATCGTAATCCATATGATATACGCCAGCGGCACCAAAGTTATCAAGATCCTCAATTTGATCGAGATATGGATTAATTTTATTAGTAATTGTTAAGCGTTATTCGGTAATTGTTCAGTAATTGTTAAGCGTTATTCGGTAATTGTTCAGTAATTGTTAAGCGTTATTCGGTAATTGTTCAGTAATTGTTAAGCGTTATTCGGTAATTTATTGTCATTAATTACTCGTCAGCGGTTAGCATTTAATTCTTTAAAAATAGAAAACCCACTACAGTGTGATGATTCCGGGACAGAATGATGATAATCTCGTGGAACAGCGGTATTGTATATGTCTAGACAGTGTCTGCCGACTTGAAATTACCACATCCGGAACATAAAAAATTCTGGAGTTTTGCATGTTGTTTTTCTTTCGATGTGCCTGTTCAGGTGGGTTTTGGTGCTAAACTTTCTACCGGATCTTTCACTATCCATTTTTACTCTTATTTAATAATTGTTTACAATTATGTTTAATTAGTTTTCATTTCTGTTAAACATTATTCTATAAAAGTAATTATTAACGAATTATGCCTAAGTCTGTTATTACCAACGAAGATGTGATCGATATTCTACGATCTCGCGGGATTATTCCTGCCTACGAAATTAGGAAGAAGTATCGTATTGGAACCAGACGCCTTAAAATGATTTGGAAATTTGATGAATTTATAATGAGTGTATCGAGAGAAGATTGGAAGAAAAACCCTATAGTCAGAGCAAAAAAATAGGCGGGGTGCTGGAAGGCCTAGAAAGGTGGAGTTGGTAGTTGCGTAATTCCTCATTTTATAAAATCTCTTATTTTGTGTAGTTATTTTTCCCAGTTATGAATTTATATTGAACATTTGTTTTCCAGTATTGTATATAAAGTAAATCTGAATAAGATATGCCTAAAAGTTTTATTACCCGAGAAGCGTTAGTAGATATTCTACAATCTCGTGGGATTATTCCTGCCTACGAAATTAAAAAGAAGTATCATATTGGGTCAAGGCGATTACAGAGATGTGGAAGTGTGATGAGTTTATAGAACCTATCGAGAGAAGATTGGAAAAAACCGAAGGAGAAGGTTTTGGTTCCTGTTAGAAAAAAGCATGTAAAGCCGTGTATAACCCCCAAGTCTTGTGCTCCGCGCCCTTTAGCGGTCTAAATAATTTAGTGTGGGTGGTGAGAGTGAGAGTTATTTATTATTTTTTAGCATAAATTTTAGAATGTTGTTCATTTTATCGTAAAAAAGGCCCCCATAATTTATACTTTTTGAAAAACTACCCCTCCACATTTTCACAAATGGCTTCCTAAAGCGGTTCTGTGTGAATTCCGTCTGATAAAACTCTTCTCTTATCGTAGTAGGCGGAAAGCCCTAGCTTATTCTGTGTGTATGTTTTCATAACTCCATCCTTCATTCTAAACCCCCTATTTGTACCCCGATCTATTTCGGTGTGGTGTAGAGCGTCCTTATACCTTCCCATGAAAGAGTGTTTTGCCTTGCGGATAGTCCTTTAGCCGAATGTTTTACTTGAGCGTTTTCTGGTTTCTCCGTAAGATAACACTTGCTGCATAGTGCGATTATCCGATCTCCCCGAAACTCTGTCTTGAAAAGTCCTGGTTCTCTATTGCTCCATTTATCCCACGCTAGCCATGGTCTTTGTTTTGTTGAAACTTTCTAACATGTGTGGTTTTATTATATCCTCAATTTCCCCACTAACTCCCATGTACAGGCTGTCAGTATCCATTTGTATTAATTCAAAATCCGATCTATCAACGTACTTGTCCATAAAATCGTAATAGAACTCTAACATTCTAAGTTTTGCGTATTGATAAACTGCAATCCCACAGTGAAACGGTCAAGTCATTGCAGAAACTACCCTTCTGGAAGATATTTCGTAGGCGTCTCCTATTTCCTCAAGCTCGTGAAAATATGCCGATCTCAAAGCCCTGTCTACACAAACTTCGTCTTTCGTACAGTTGGTGGTGAGGTGGTTTTCTGGAGACTCGATCATTTTTCCACAACATGAGTTTCCTAGTAGTTTCATTATATCAGCAATTGGAGCTTTTGAGCTATCAACATCTCCGGCTCTCCTAGTTGCTGTTACTTCGTTTACAAACCATTCAAATGGGTTTTCCTGATTTTGTAATCTATAACTCTGTGAAGTCCTGTTATTATTAATCCATATTTTAAATACCATTTTAGAAGCGGTGTGAACAACAATACTTTTTCTGCTGACATCGCGCCAACTAGCTTTCTACCCTCCCCTCGGGTTCTGTTTGTCTCTCGTAAATATTCGAGCATGTGTTCGGGAACTTCGTTTTCCTCGACAACACGATTTATAAATATTGGAGACTTTTCTGAAAACTTTTCCTTTAGGTTTGTGGGAACTTCTATATCAACTTCGGCAAATCCAAACCATTCCTCTGATATAACCTGTTTGGAGAAGCTGTCAATTTTTTTTCTGTTAAAGGGGTGTGGTACTGTGAAGAGACGTCCCTGCCCGCATGGCATCTCATTTCGTAATGTTGATAAATACAAAGCATTTGTATCAAATCCTAATACTTCTTGACAGAGCTTTCCCTCACCCTCTGGGGGTGATCTAATCTTGGTAATACCGGCTTCTGCATATCTTGTAAATACAATTGACGGCCCTCCTACTAGTGCCCCTTTCATCATTTTTGTATACTTCTTTTTCTGGAGCTAATAGTGGTGGACAAATTGCGTCTGCCGCCTTGCTCTCTTTTGTTGGGTATGATTTTACGTAGCTTTTTATTGAGCATCTAAGAATATATTGCAGGGCAACTCCTGGAAGGGTAACCGCGTCTTTAAACATATCCACCCCTTTTGTTTTATAAAAGTTAGACATTTTTCCGACGGCTTCAATAAATGGACCGACGTCTAAATCGTTGTAGTATTTTAACCAATCTCTAAACGTCTTCATACCTTGTGCTTTGAAAATCCCGTTGCACTCTTTCAATTCTTTTTTTGTAATCATTTTGTCCGGGTTAAGTTTGTTAGACCAGGATTTTAGTGGTGGTAATCCCTCGTAATCCAACTTCGCTGGAGAGTCAAACCATTCGTACGGGAAGAAGGACTTTTTCCCCTCACAACCGTACGCTTTCGTCCATCTATCATAATCAATCCCTGGCCCAATATATAATTTTACATCCAGAAACCTGAATTCCGGGTAAACATGAAAATAGTTGTTTTAGTTTTCTTTCCAACTAGGATTTTCTTTGTCGTATCTGTTAAGACCCCTATAGGTGCTTCTTTATTAAGTTGAGATCGTATGTGCTGGAGTTGAACCCTAGAACGGGTACTTGTGAAATCCATCGATCGATCTCCCGCCTTTGTGGAGCACAAAGCTTGTTCATTTCTGTTGGATATCCGTAGATTTTATCTTTCCCAACTACTTCGCGGATTGCTTTACCCCTTTTCTGTAAATCCTCTATAAATTTTGTTACGAGCTTAGCGGGGTCTTTATCACATATGTTGGTTATGTTTTTTATTCATCGTGTCCCCGATACTTACACTTATTGGAACGTGTGGTGTTTAAAAAAATGTCTAGGTCTATCGTTTGGTTCTTTTTCTCTTTTGAGCTGTCTAAATAAGCCTCAAAATCGTACACAATCTGATAAGGATATGTAGTTGTAGGGGTTAGTTCTATCTCAAGCAGAAGTTTCTGTGGGATCCCCATAAATCATATTCACATTCCCAAATGGTTACTAACTCGAACTCTTTTCTGATCAACGCTATCTCGTGCTAGAGTTTTTATGTATTTTTCTTTTCTATTTTGGTCTCTACAGTGTTTTGGGCGGGATCCGTGCCATTTACATCCGTGAAATTGGTAAACCGTCTTCGACTCAGAACAAAATCCGTCAACTGGGGCTCCCGCAATTAATCTTTCTCCGCCGCGTGACCGCACACCGCAGTGTGAATGTGTGGGCTTTGAATGGATTTTATCCAAGAAATAGACTGATTTTTTACTGCATTTCGGTTTTGGATAGAAGGCCTTTTCAAATGCGGAAAGTGGTCTATCTATTCTTTCCCCTTTACATGATACCGTTGTTTCCCCCTTCATACACGTTGCTACGTGTCTTGTTACACAGTGTGCTTGTGTAAATCGTTGCTTGCATTCAAAACAGCAATAGTTTTTACAGGCTTTATTCATATTGGTAATTAGAAACGCGTGATCGTTGTAAATACCAATTTTCATTTTGGTTGTACCAACTTCGTCGTAGTGCGCGTCAACTTTTCTTGAAACCACGTTCCATCTTCTGTTGGTTCGTACGCGTCTATCTATTTTAAAACACTCTTCGATTTTCTTGATGTCCTCAAATGGTATTGCTCCGGTTGGTGATTCGCGCCGTTTCGTTTCACAGAATTTCAAGTATGTGTATCTTAAATCTTCTGTCTTTGTGAAACTTCTGTCGGCTCGTAGCCCTTCTGTAGTGTGAAGGGCTAAACATCTAAATATACAGCGATCATCGTTAAAAGTATCTAGTGGTTTAATTCCTTTTTTATATCGTAACCACTCTGGCAACCTACCCCCGGCAACTTTTTCAGATTTCATTCCTATATCATTCGTAGATGTTGCGTATGTTAATTTAACATTTATACTTAACCATCTAACAAAACTCCACTTTGTGTTGGGCCTGTCTATTTTATCTATGCTTAATCTCTCCTCCTCTTGTTTCTTAACCCATTTTTTCACCTCTTCGTGTCCACTGAACCATGTGCTTCCAAAATGGTTTTTATAAAATATTATGGTTTTAGGATTTCCTTTCGTATCTTTTTCCTCAATATTTTCCAATCTATAGGAAAATGAGTACCTAAGATAAAAGTTCCCCGTGAAAAGTGGTTTCAATTCCTTCATTATTCTATCGGTGTGTCGGTTTGAACCTTTCTTCTCATGGTTACTTCGGTTATCCTTCGCCCTTTATCTATTGTCTTGTCTTTCTTTTGGTAGTCCTCTAGAATTTCCTCCCCTTCCATATTATATTTTTTAATAACTCCGTTTTCTTCACTCTTTTTTGTGGCTTCCCTATATTTTTACTTCGAAGGGTTAATGTCGCCTCATCAGCAAGTCTCTGTGCTATCTTTTCTACATCTTTATTTTCTATTTTCTTGAACGCGCCTTTGGCGTGGGCTCTGCGAAATCTTTTCAAGTACTCCTCATTTTTTGTCTCATTTATAAGTTTTGTAAGCCCCTTCTCCCTCAACCTTAGTGAAAATACAACTCCCATCTTCACCAACTCGGAACGTAATTCCCTAATTTTGGATGAAGGGCTTTGTGGTACTCTCCTTTCTATCTTACCATGGCTTGTGGAAGATAATTTTGGAGCTTTTGTCATAATTTTTTCTCTGACGTGTGACATTTTTAATTTTTCTCTTATATCTTAGTAAATATAATATTTTTTCAAAAATATTATTATTTAATTATTCTTAGATGTGGCGTTTCTTTAATTGAACGTCATTTTTTAGTTTAATTTTCGTTAACGCCCATTTCTATTTCTCCAAACTTGATAAAATAATAAAGACCCTCCCACTGGAAAACCCCATTTTATAAATATTGGTATAGTGGGTTATTTTACCTCATTTCGACTCCCTGTTTTATGTACTTTTCTAAAAACGACATGACGGTTCTAGGCCACTTTTTGAAAAACCGAAATATGGGGCGGATTGGTTTAAAACTGATTATAAGGGGTTTACTTTTTTGTGTATTCCAACTAATAAAAACAACTCGAGGTTGTTTTTTATTGGTTGGGAGATACTTTTTGCTCTAAAAATTAAGGGTTTTTTGGAGTCACATATTCCCCCCTTGGGGGGGATATGTGGGGTCTAATCTACTCCTGACCCCCGCGGTAATGAACTAATACCTTATATACTACTGGGCCCAATGTTGAGGGCCCGAAGGGCCTAATAGCGCTAGGGGGGTCCGGGGACATGCCCCCCGGACATTTTTGAAATCCAAGTGGTGTGAAACGCCATTTCCTGCATTCTCAGCATTGTTTGAGCACATTCTATTACTCTCATTGTTCCTGTTTCTGTATGCATATTTCAACACGGTTTCTATATTTCCCAATCTTGACAAAAATATCCAAAATGTACAGAATTATTAGGGGGCCCAGGCCCCCCCCCCCCCCCGCTTCCGCCGCCCCGGTATGGGTTTTGCGACCAGTGTAGATCAAGATCAGTCTGTGCATCCGTACAGTCTGATCAAGATCTGCACTGATCTGCATTACATCAATGAAACACCCATCATTATGTGTATTTTAATGTTATATGGGTGTGCTATTTGATCAAGATCTACGCTAGTCACAAATACCAGCAGCCCAATTACTCCAGTCACAGCCAAATATTTATCATGGTAATTATAAAACTGACAGCATGTATGTTGCATTATGTGTTAATTCAAAATGAAAACATATATATATTATAAATAAATATTATTTAAATAATTGATAGGTTCCGTGAAATACGTATATTGTTTTTTGTTCATTAACACAGCATAAATCAGTTTAATGAATTCCAATTTGAGTACAATGGTGTGGCACATAGGGGTGTATAAAGTCATTAATTACCCAACTACAGTGTACATCTTTTGTTATTTTACTACATGCTGATTCGTTGCACATATTAAATCCGATGAGCCTGGGTTCGCACCTACTTAGTAAAACCACCTACAGCGGCGGGGACAATAACTCATCAGGTAAGTCCCGTGTAGTGCCGGCCTTTTCCGGGAAGTACCGGCTTTTAAGGGTCGCCTGTATCACAGGTGGAAGACTCGGACCTAGGTCCGAGTCTTCCACCTGTGACCTGTGTGTGAATGGATTTATTCTCATAAGTTTGTCAAAGCTGGAAATCGTTGTTGATCAGCGTGCATACTTCTAACGAACGATATGTATATGTATTGCCGACAACGGTCTAAGCAACATCCAGCTCTAAGCAGTGGAGCATTCAATACCACAGAGACTTAATTATACCCCTGTATGATATTGTTACAGCAATTCAAAATGGTCAGTTGGTCAGTCATATTGTAAATGATGGACTCACAATCCATTGGTTGAAAACTGACCTGACAGAGCTTACAGCGATCAGTCTTATTACGAACTACACTGTTTGCTAACCAGACACTTAATAACATTTTCTGCCGTCCGTAAAATCCTACATGTCTGAACTGAGTTGTCCTTGCTATGTTCATAGTGACACTGCGCGGGGTGCACGCTGATCAGGATCTACGCTGGACACAATGGCAAACAATTCATAGGTGTCATATTACGTCACGAATGTACGGCTGTATAAACTATATTTTTATGGGATCACTGTCTTAACAATAATTTGAACCATTTGAACCTATTTTCCGTCTTATTTAAAATGTCATGGTGCAAAAACACATCACAAACCATTTGATTGTTTTAAGGAATTAAGAGATCTCATATTAATATCGATCAATATCATGTTTCAACCGTACCAACCCCACATACACCCCAACCCACCCCACACATGTACACCCGTACTCCTACCAAATATCTACATACTCTTCTTTTCAGTTAGCCACCACACATTATTCTCACCAAATGTCTAAAACAATCACATGTTATGGTATTGAACATATCTCCACATCAACATACTAGCAATACATAAACTATTCATTTCGTGAACACTGTTCAAAGCATATGCCTTATTTTTTCACAAAGTTATCACAAACGAAATGTTCCTCACCAATACCCTTTAATTAACTCAATGTTCCGTACTTTACATATATATATCAACCTAGAAAGTTTTACACCTGCATACATGTACATATACATGTAATAAACCGCCCGCTCCAATGAATGGAAACTGTGCGTCCTCGGTTGTCAAATTTTATGGTACCTTTATCATGCTGCAGAATACAATAAACAATTCTAATGAAATGCCAATACTTGTTTTAATTTCGAAGCAAACTATTAAATAATTGCTGTCTGTGTTGATGTGCTAACAGTAGTTTGATTTTAGTTTACCCAATTCAAATTTTGAAATACCCAATTGCTTAAGAAATGAAGAAGTGACAATACTCAATTACTAATTCCTTATCTGGAGCCCTGGTACGGGGCGCCAAGTGGGACATGGCTCAATTTTGTCAACAAAATTCATTTTTGTGCCACAAAATTCAATTCTGTGTCACAAAATTCACTTTTGTGTCACATAATTCAATTCTGTGTCACAAAATTCAATTCTGTGCCACAGAATTCAATTCTGTCCACAAAATTCAATTCTGTGCCACAGAATTCAATTTCTGTGTCACAAAATTCAATTCTGTCAATTCTGCACACGCATGTAAGAAGGACTACCATTGGTCAGAAATTCTGCACTGGAGAAATGGGTCACGGTCGCCGATCTACACATTCAATGTCGATGATTTATTTCTCTTCTGCCGAATGATTCATTTCTCATTCTGCCATTTTGCTTCAACTATCTCCAAACAGTCAAACGTTGACAAACCCATTCGTATTTAAACTCATTTGCGTTATAATTGTACACATAATTCATGTACATGTAGATCTCCCGCGAGTACTGACGTCATTTAGTGTGTATCGCAAGGTACATTTGCCCCAGTTAAATCAATAATACACGCGCTGTGGCCTGTGTTCTGACTGCTGTCTGTGTTTATAAACATAATGTGTGTATTGGGCCATTTGAGGAAACCATTTGTAGTATTTGTGTAGATACCATGGATACATGTACTAAGATGGTGTATACTGTAAATAATGCATGTAGACACATAGTTGCGAACACGTAACTTCGCAACTATTAGACACAGATCCAATACCATTTGTTTCACAAGGTTAGATCTACTGTTAGAATACGACGTCATCTAATGTCATTTTCGAGCATAAAAAGTTACTGATAAATAGAATACCAGGCTAGTGTATTTTTATATCAAGTTTATCAGGCTCGGCTCGGAAACGGTAGGAATTCTTCGGCAAGCCTCGGAATTCCTACGCGTTTCCTAGCCTTGCCTGATAAACTTGATATCAAAATACACTAGCCTGGTATTCTCTATATATGGGCATGCTCTCAGGTCTAGCTATGTCCCGGCTACTTTATGTTTGACCCTGTTTAACATAATTGAGGGAAAATTCTGAATATTTTTCTTATTTCTCCTTCAAAGTATATATGCTTATATGGTGTGACCACTCATTTGTAATAATCATAATATAACCAAAATAACTGTCCATAAAGAAGTATAATATTGATATATTGGGTTATATTTTCGCATTGAAATATTTAAATCCTGCAAGTGTACTCCACCATCTAGTAAAATGGACTAAGACCGATCTCAACCAATCAACGTAGAGATGACATACGCAACTAATTTTTGTGGACAAAAATGAATTCTGTCTTCACAAAATTGAATTTTGTGACACAGAATTGAATTTTGTGACACAGAATTCAATTTTGTGACACAGAATTGACAGAATTGAATTTTGTGACACAGAATTGAATTTTGTGACACAGAATTGAATTTTGTGATTTTTAGTGTTACAAAACTCAATTTTGTACACATAATTAACCTGTCCTGCATGGCGCCCCGTACCTGGTACCTACCTAATTATAATTTCGGTTGTTTCATCTATACGTATATATTGGTCTGTGTTTATCTCCACCACGACCTCGCCGTCACACGAGAACTGGTACTTCAACACTCCTCCCACCAGAAACAGGAGTATAAATGCATGCCTTGTTGTCTTTACATCTGGGCTTCCTGAATACAGTATCACACCATTGCCTTCTTTTACGGTGAAGGAGAGATACATCTCGTTTGGTTGGGTGTGCGAGAAGTTAGGCGAAGAATGCTGCAAATATCCACTTGCGTCGAATTCAGGATGGTACACCGATATTTCTGTAAGTCGAACAACATAATGCATTGTATAGTCTCCGGCATCTGTCACATACTATTAGTTGCGGACACGTAACTATGTAAATAACTATCGTATTGTCCGTGCTACGACTACGGACGATACGGGAGTGTTTTGCAAGGATTATGTTTCGTAACTAATATTCAACTTACATTCTAATGCACTGTATAAATATCACGCATTGCCAATCTGATTGCCTGATGGTCATACATTACAGGTATATCATTGTTGATGAACTGATTTACGCCGCAAATTTGAAAATGACAATACAGTTAACCCTATATTACAATACAGTTAACCCTATATTAGCAGCATTTATAACAGCATGCATTACATGGCATATCGTCACAACTTACATATGATGCGATAATTTCATCATGGGGTATTTTATTTCAAATCGAGATGTACCTAATAATAACAAATTAGGCGAGTCGGCCATGGCGCGATCTTGTACAGTTTTCGTACAACTGTGGCGAATGCCAGTTAAATACCTTGGTAAGTACTATAATCATTACACCCGGGCGAATTTAAATTATGTTGTACATGGCTTAGAGAGGTGTTAGTAGTAATGGGTGGCACTATGGCACACTTTTGAGTGATATGGCACTATGGCACACTTTTTTAGTGGTATGGCACTATGGCACACTTTTGAGTGATATGGCACTATGGCACACTTTTTTAGTGGTATGGCACTATGGCACACTTTTTAACGGCCGTTAAAAAGTGTGCCATAGTGCCATACCACTAAAAAAGTGTGCCATAGTGCCATATCACTCAAAAGTGTGCCATAGTGCCATACCACTAAAAAAGTGTGCCATAGTGCCATATCACTCAAAAGTGTGCCATAGGTGCCACCCCTTATTACTCCCATTATTAAGGGTTTGGAAACTTCTTGTATTACGCTATAGTACCACACTGAACATTTAGGGGGTATACTGTTCTGTATATAATTTTCAAATATTTTTGACAACTCCAATATTATCAAATACATATGAAAATATCCTAGAAATATTTTTCATACACTTCTGACAACTCTAATATTGACAAAAGTTAATGAAAATAAATATTGATTGTAAATCAATATATTGGTATTTTTTCAATTTATAGTGGGGGAAAAATTGAATACAAGATATGTAAAGTTTTAACAATATTTTATTGAACAACAACATATTTACAAACATGGAATTATAGACCAGATATGCTATTCATATTTGATCTTTAAAAAAATACATGCAATATTATGTTAACATATTTGCAACATGAAGTAATTTTGGAAAATGCAAAGACATGGCATGATGATATTGTTGTGGTTTACAACATTGACACCCGACATATGTTGAACTTTGTTGAGGTCTTTCGTAGAGTGTTCCAAAAGTGATGTTTGAACCAGATCGTTTATAGTCCTATCATTCTTGAAGTAATCTGATGAACTGAATGTTTGTTGAATACAGAGACGCAGAGTATTTCCTCTTGCAATTGCAATCAACACAAACACACAGTATTTTCCACATGTTGTACTGAATACACTTTGTAGTCTCTGTTTGCTAAATGTCCATTTCATAGAATTGTTTGTCAAGAAAGACAATATTTCGACGTGTAGTGGTGGTAATCCATAGGAGTCAAAGTAGATGGCTTCATTCTTCTGGTCAAATACAATGGCTACCCAATGTTTTCCAGGTTGATCAGAATTATCCGTGTTGATTATGTACGCCTTGACGTCTAATGGTCTGTGATTTGGTAGCTTGTCTTTTGGGCATACTATTCCGTTTAATCTCTTCAGCCATATTTCTCGATCCAGAATGTGTTGTAATTCGATGGTTTCCATCTTTGGATGTTTGGATTTTCACCAATACGTTACTTTTAGGATTTGTTTTGTTTGTTCATAATTGTCCAATGTTAATAGTCGGTGATCACTTCACGAAGACTATTTATTTCAATCTGGTTATCAAACTCTGAGAACACTATGACATTGATGACTTTTTCAAGTGCTCTGGCAAACTGAAGTTCAAGTCGTAGATTTCCAGTTCTTATAGGGTGTAGGTGTCCCTCTTCGCTGCCTTGGTCAGGTGTCAAGTCATATCCCCACAAACAATATCCATTTACATATTCATCTCTAGTAATATCAAAAATGATTTGTTTTGACCTAGTGAAGACACAGCTTGATACAAAGACATGTATGATTTAAGATATAATTTATGTTCAAAATCAGGCTCAAATGGACGGTTGAAAAATACCATGACCATTACAATTTACATCAATTTTTGATAGATTAAAATGATGAAAATTGAATGGATTTTTTGCGTATTCCCCATTGAAACTAGCATTATCAACCATACCAATGAATATCCGTTTTGGTAATTGTCCCTGAAAAAGATGATCTTCTATTTTTGAGCGCATTCCAGTTGCAATTGTGAATGTTTTTGACTTCTACTCTACGTATAGGAATTTTCATATTCTTTTGAGCTATGAGTCTGTTCATATCATTGGACACAGCAGGTAATAGCTCAACAGTTCTTACATTGAAACTAACATTTTCGAAATCTATTTTTACCTCTGGTGCGTCAGTGCCTCCTATTAAACAAAACTTTGACGATGCTCTATTGAGTCTTATTCTAATTTCAATTCCATTGGGTAAATATTTTTCTTGTAAAAATAAATCCAAATGCAAGCGTGCTTGAAGTTCGATTACTTTACTCCTAGAAATAAATGAATTCCTCTTATTAAGACCTGTATTTTCACCTGCAATGTCAACAATCTCATATTTACCGGCGGTATCTTTCATCCACATTTCACTAGCCTCTAATTGTGTTGATTTACATTCTGCGTTATATGACAAAAGATTTTCTAAATATGCCCTAAAAGGATATGTATCAGAATTATTTGTTATCAGTTTATTGTTTAGATATAAATCAATGTTACTGAAGATACTATGAAAGAAATTGTTAACTGGAGTAATATTATCATCGGCGTCTAACATAGTATTATCTGTTTTTAAAATTTTCAATTTCAAATACATGTAAGATTGAGATAAATCTGTCCATTTATCTGTTTGTGGTGGAATTACAAATTCTATTGGAGCATTATTGTTGAGAGAGGAAATCGGAAAATGTTCAATCCACTGACTTTTCATGCATAGCAGTCATGGTTGGAGGTACTGATTGGAACATCCAACTCAGTCTTACTACATTCACAAGAACCGTTTTGCATCATTTTTTATTTTAGTCAAAAATATCTAAATTTCTGTTAGATATTTTTCTCCTTTTTATACCTTTTTGATTGTTACTTGATTTATGGACCTTAACTCTTCGATGTATTGAACGCGACTGATGTTTCCTTTTATTTTTCTTTGTTTTTATACCTAATTTCTTCAAAAATGATTTTCCTAGTGAATTCATTGTTTGTTTACCTCGTGAAATAATTACATCCTTTGGATTTTGTGTTTAAGAAAAATATCTTGAGCTAAACCTATTCCTTGTTTCATTCCTTCATTTTTAAAAGAATTTACTCCAGTTTTTATTATTGGTTTTATAATTGGAGAAACGGTTCTAATTGCAGATTTGAACAAGGATCCTAAACCTGCCCCATACTGACGTGTAACTCCTCGATATACAGGATGCATTTTCAATCTATTTTTCTTTTCCTAAAATGTAACTTCACCATAGACTTTCCAAGAACAAAATGAACAGGATTGCCAGAATCTCCTCTTATATTTATATGAATTGTATCAAATTCAGATTTTGATACAGGTATATAATGTAAGTTTAAAAATTCATGGTTAATATGTTGATTGTCACTATCATTTTCAATTGAATTTGATGTTTTGAATGGTACAACTCTTAAAATCGGAGCTTGAATATGTCCTATAATCGAATATTCAACAATATACAGAGTAAACAAACAAATGATTAAATCCCTCTATTTAAATTTGACAAATGTGGAAAAAAATCATTTGCATCACTGTCTGGAAAAAATGTATTGTTTAATACCTTTGGATTTCCACCTAACTTTAAAAACAATGTATGGTTAAAATTAATTCCTGTTTTGCGAATTTTCTGGAAATTAAATTTTGGACGTTTCATACCATGAGAATATGAAACGTGAAATCGCTTGCTTGTTTTTTTTTAAAAATATCGTTAAAAGAATCTTGGAATGAGATTATCAATTGTTTCCAATACCTGAGCTAATGATGAATAGGATCCAGGTTGAATTAAATTTGAGACTCCATTTAATCGAGTACCATCTTCCCTAAAGCCTATCTCACTTATATCAAATCTTTTATTTTTTATGTCTAAAACATTCAAGTAGAAAGATAAATCTTTTGTTATAATATTAAATTCTGTTTCGTCTTTAGTAATATTTAAAAACTGTGACGGAATAATTAATTCCACTAATGCTATTTCCCAGTTTTCTTTATCGATGCGAACTGTCTGAGGTAATTTAACTTTGAAACAACATTGTGTATTTGATGAATAAATATCCATTAGAACTATCACTCAGTAATGTTACGTAAAATGAATTCATTTTTACCGTCTGTAAAATCGAAGCCTGTCTGTGGTTTTTTGCTAAATTTTAACCCGGGACTTGGTAAAATGTATCCAAGAGAACTACTTAAAAGAACGAGCCACAATTCGCGATTAGGACTTTGGATACTTAAATGAATGATGGCTGTTGCAACAATTGCCTATATTATAACTACTTGAGAAATATATTGAAATTGATTTTTTGGTATTCGTTTACCACAAAATGAAAACTCTTGTTTTTCTATTTTTCCGTTTTCAATTATATCTTGTTCATTCATATTATGTTTGATGATGAAATCCAACTATCAAACTTTGACGGATAACCCATCCAATGAACTTTAGTTTCCTGATTGTTTTATTACCTACACGTCTTGTACGTCGAGCAAGAACTGATTCAATTTCATATATTTCATCATCTTTTATACCTTGAATTTCCTTTCCGTAAAATGTACCCATTATTTTTTCACCATCAAGATCTTCAATTTTATAAGTTGGTGGTAAACTTTTATTAATATGAAATATTTTAAATAATTCTTTCGTCCAGTTTGGTAGATAACCCTTTTCAAATGTGCGTTTTGTTTTATTAATACGGACTAAATCACCGACATGTAATTTGTTTTTGGTTGAAATAGCTTGTTTCATTCCATACAATGCATGTGTAACCTCAATTTCATTTGTGGTATTGACAGAAATTGGGGTCCTCTTAATACTACGATGGTATGTTCTGTTGTATCCATCAACAATATTTTGTAAAATATCAATATATTTTCTAGTTTGATGATATGTGAAATATTTCCACATACGTGTTTTTAAAGTTCTTTGAAATCGTTCAACTATACTTGCCTTAGTTTCAGGGTTTTCGGTTGTGAAAAAATGAATGTGCTTAGATTTCAAGAAATGTTGAAATTCTTTATTTTTAAATTCCGTTCCTTTATCACTTTGTAAAGACCGTGGCTTTCGTTTTGATGTTTTTAGTATCAAATCAAACGCATTAATCAAGTTTTGTTTTCCCCGTTTTGTTAGGAAGGGGTATGACCCATGCATATTTTGAAAATACATCTATTACACACAATAGATATCTTTGATTCTCATTTTCGTCTGAGAATTTTTTGTTGCCATATCTGCCAAATCAGCCTGCCATTGTTGATCGATACCTCCTACTATTGTCTTGCGACGTGTAAAACGTCTTTGAATTTGTTTATGAAGTGTATATGTTTTCTGTCTGCTCAACCATTCTTGTATATGTTTTAATCTAACATCTGAAATGTGTGGTTTTATTCGTTTAAATTGAATCATACAAGTGTTTTGCACTTGTGTACGCAATTGAACTTTTTGTTTGAATCAAAATAATATTTTATTGTTCTTTAGTAATGAATTAAGTTTCTTCTCTTTATGCTTTAATAAGGCTCCCATTGTTTAAGATATGTTGAATCAGACTTTCTTTTTAATACCAGTTGGTGTGACCGAAATTTTGATTTTTTTTGGTGTTTTACGATGTTTCATTACTGTTTTAGGTGTACTAAATATTGAATCCGACTCAATGTCAGATGTATCAGTTTGATATTTATGCATCCAGTTCCATCGTTGTCTATTACCAACTACGTCTTGTGGTATATTGAGTTCCTGTAAAGCTGTACTGAATGTCTCCCAACCTCTGGGGTTAAATCCTTTTCTTTGACGTAAAGTGTCATTAACTAAATCAATAATATTCGATCCCTTTATAAGTTTTCCTTTATATGTTACTAAACCATTTTCATCCCAACTGATTTTTGGATTATCTTTCAGCATGCTTAAAAGAAGTTCTGCCTTTCTTTGCATTGTTTTTGGTATACTTTGTAAAATCCTATCATTAAGTGGCCTTTTTGTACTTTCATTTACTGTAACATGTTGAGGTTCTAAAACTTTTTTAAATGATTTCTGAAATTTATGTAATGTTTCTCCGTGCTGTTTTACCTTTTCACTTTCCGATAAATCTGTTCTTTCTAAAAGGTTAGATAATTTTTTTTTGAAGTTTAGCTGTATTTGCAATTTGTGGATCCGGTGGGAGCTGAGGTTTTTTACTTTGTTCTATTTTCCATTTATCATTTTCTTCCAGTAAATGAAAAGGAACAAGTGCCATTTTCCTGACCGCCATTATTTAACTAGAGCTCGAATACCTGCTCTGGCACCAACACCAAGTGCACCACCTAGAACAGCTTTACCTATTAATGGTAATAATGGAAGTAAAAATGGTAAAAGACCTCCTGTCTGATTTATAATATTTTTCTTTTTCTTAATTGAAATTGATTTTGATACAAGTTGTCTGAGATGTTTACGCTTCGGATACAATTTACGTTTCTGATCAGATGTAAGTGTGACATTGCCTTTTAAGAGATTGTGACAACATTCACAAATACACTTAATTATATGATGTTTGGTGCATTTTTTATTAATTTTTTCACGATATTTTTTAGGTTCATTAGCTATAGCCAAAAGCATAGCACCATGTTTTTTAATTAATGGTTTCTTTTTACTGGTTTTATTCTTGACCTTACCCATCTTTATACTAACAATACTTTATATTGAATGATACAAAATTAATTAATAACTGTATTTTATACGCCTAAGTACCTTTTAATTTTTACTCTTAATTCAGGAATTTTAAACGCAAAATCTTTTAGATGTTTTATTTCCTTTTTCGATTTGAATAAGTTTGTTTTTGACAACTTCTTTGGTTTTAGGAGATCTCAAATGTGTTCTAACGACGAAAACATAGTTATTGGATGTTCATCCAATGCACTATATTCCTTGAACAGTTTTTCATGTTCTTTTGTTGCTTTATTAACAAGTCTAAGCCAATTTTCAATTTCAGTTTTATAATTTATACTTCTTTTTTTGGAGGCTGTCGCTCAAATGAACCAGAATTACTGGGGAAAGATATTGTATGATGATCCAGATTTGTTAGAAGTTGATGTAAATGGTAATTGTGGAGATCTTAAGGAAATTGGTGTTGATGTGAACTGAGTTTTTTCAACCAATAAGGGTGTATGAAATGCTGATATAGATCTATACGAATTAACAGGACTAGGATTTGTAGACATACTAGACATTGAAGAAAATCTTGAAGATTCGTTTTGCTTTTTAGTTGTTTTCTTTTTAGTTGTTTTCTTTTGATTTTTAGTTTGTTTTTTGGTTAGTTTTCTATTTTTCACGTTTTTTGTACCTGTCCAACGAAGTAAACTTCTAATAATTACACCACCTAAAAATCCTCCACCACCAGGTTTTAATATTATTTTTTCTTTGTATCCTCATCAATTGTAGGATCAGCTAATTGTTTAACATCTTTTTTATTTTTTTCTATGAAACGCACTGTTTGTTTTGGTAATTTTATTTTATTTTCAACTATATTTTGGGCAGCTACTGAAAACCATTTCAATATCTCTTTTAATCCAGATTTCAATATTATTTCTCTTGTAAGTTTATGTTGTTCATCACTCAAATTTCTTAAAGCATGAATAATATTTCCTGATGTGTATGGGAAAGCCATGTTAGCACCTTGGTAGAAAGTACAATTCTGATATCTATATTACTATATTGGAGAATAAATAGTAGGTCCTCTAACATCCTTATCTGTAATCCATCGATGAAAAATGTCACTTCTTAAAAGAAATTGTTTTTTAATTCGTGATTGAAAATCAATTAACAAATAACCATGTTCATGAGAAGTAGCATCATTGTAGGCTGAAATTAAGTGTGGACTTTGCATTTGACGTGATAATGTTTTCATTTGAAACCATCACGTTCATTTCTAAATAAAATCATGTAAAGGGAATTAAGACTTATAGTTCTACTCGATTTATTTTGTTGAAACATATTTTGTGTAATATATATTACACTTGAATTTCTATGATGACCTTTTCTTGTAAACCACAATTTATATTTTTTCTTCATCTTTTCTCCTAACATATCATCAAATACTACAAGATGTGGAATTGATACATCGGATACAATTTCATTTTCATCATCTGGGATACCTTCAATAAATTTGAGGAAATTGAACTTTTCTTGCATAATAGTATAGATGTGTTGCCATTCTTTGTAACACCATATTACTTTTTCGGGTATAATATTAAATAAATCTTTGCGATAATCAATAATCTTTTGTACAAATTCAGTTTTTTCCACATCCACTTGGACCTGCTATATAAATGTTACAGGATGTTGAAATAACAAACACAATAGGTCTTCGTTCTCCATTGTTTACAGTACAAGGTCCACATATATTAGATATACTATAATGTATATAACAATGTTTTATTTGAAAAGGAATTCTGTTCGAATAGTTTGGGGTGGCCCTGAAAAGGGCCGTTTGGGTAAAGGTACGAGTACTGTTATTTTTTATTTTTAAAAAAAGACACGAGTACTGGTACAATTTTTTTTTTTTTTTTTTTTGGTTTTTTTTTTTTTTTTGTTTTTTGTTTTTTGTTGTTTTTTTTTTTTTTTTTTTTTTTTGTTTTTTGTTGTTTTTTTTTGGTTTTGTTTTTTAGGTTTTGTAAAAAAAAAACACGAGTACTGGTACTAATTTATTTTCGTGGATTCAAATGATTTTCTTTTTCTGGACGAATGTGGTTACGATGTACACCAACCCCACTTTTATGTGAATGTATTTTTTCGTCAACTGTATCACACAGGGCCCTCTCGACATGTTGACTGAGGTGTGCCAAATTCAGAACTGTTTCATCAGTTTTTAAAACAACATTCAAGAAATTTGATGTTAAAGTTATTTCATTTTTACTTATTTTTAACAATGTAAACATTGTAAGGTTTAGGAGAACTGTTTCATCAGTTTTTAAAACAACATTCAAGAAATTTGATGTTAAAGTTATTTCATTTTTACTTATTTTTAACAATGTAAACATTGTAAGGTTTAGGATATGGTTTTATATCCTATCTGAGAGTAAGTATCCAATACATGCTTACTCTCTGTCGTGGGGTTATTATTTGAGGATATCGTTCATCAAATCCTCGAACTTGTTCCAGTTATATACGAAGCTATTCGACACTTCTCTTGCTTCAAACTTCAAAATATAGTAAGGAATTAAATTCCTAACCACGTACTCGTGAAATAAATATATTAAAAGTTAACATCCTAGATGTATAGAGTCTGGGTTGTACTCTGAACAATGTAATACTTTTCATTGGATGTCACACTTTATATTAAACCATAAAAAGGTTTTACATCCTACCTGAGTGTAAGCATATATAAATTAGAGCGGATCAGAGATTGTGTGCATACTAAAATGTTTAAATTACATCTGAAGATATTATATACTTTGAAATGTATGTTGTGTTTAACAACTAACGGTAGATACAAAGTTATTACATGTAGGATATAAATTGTAAAGTAATATTTTCGTATAAATAATGTGTGGTGGCCCTGAAAAGGGGCGTTTTTTTGTTTAGAGTGTAACACCTGTAAACAAAATCTATTCAGTGGTAATGTGTCGCCATTTGTTGTTTGATTCTCGAGTTTTAACTCTCACAACCCGCCGTAGTATCAGGTTTTGTTTCTGTAGTAAAACTCTTTTGATCCTCCGTTTCAAATAAAATATCAATATATTTTCTAGTTTGATGATTTCAAAGAACTTTAAAAAACACGTATGTGGAAATATTTCGGAATATATAAGGCTGATGCAATCAATATATTTTCTAGTTTGATGATTTCAAAGAACTTTAAAAAACACGTATGTGGAAATATTTCGGAATATATAAGGCTGACGCAATAGCCATCTGTGGAATATATAAGGCTGATGCAATAGCCAGGGCTATTGCATCAGCCTTATATATTCCACAGATGACTATTGCGTCAGCCTTATATATTCCGAAATATTTCGGTTTCCGTGGCCGACAGACCCGAGCGGGAAATAAACAGAGTTATTTCCGTGACCGACAGACCACAGACCCGTTGTGTTTTTCACGGAAAATAAACGGAGTTATTTCCGTGGCCGACAGACCACAGACCAGTTGTGTTTTTACGGAAAATAAAGTTTCTTTGGTTTTTTAAAAAAATGATTAATATTATTTTATTTTCGTGGAATCAAATGATTATTCTTTCAATCTGACATGACAAAATGAACATTGAATTTACGTTAGACGTACTAGTGTTACAATACAGTAATACATCCCACATTAAATTTCATTTTTACTTATTTTTGACAATGTAAAAATTGTAAGTGTTTCTCTCATGAAACTTTTTAATATAGTGTTACATCAGACCTGAGAATAACCATGTATAAATTAGACTGTCGCTTGAGAGTCCATGTAGCTTCAGAGTTCAGTAGACTAATGATGACCATATGTAAGTTGTGGCTTCTTTTATAACCGTCACGGTGTAACGATAGTATATAAGCTGTTACAAATTGATTAATACTTTATTACAACATTCAACATACCACTTGTACCATACTCGGACACCGAGAGTGAAACCGGAGAGTCATCAGATGTTAGAAGATTTTATGATCTTATACAAGAAAAAATTTAGAAATAAAAAATAAAAGATTTGATATAAATGAGATAGGGTTTAGTGAAGATGGTAGCCCGATTAAATGGAGTATCAAATTTAATTTTCAACCTGGATCCTATTCATTAAATAACTCCTGTATTGGAAACAATTGATACTATCATTCAAGATTCTTTTAACGATATTTTTTAAAAAAGAAAGCAAGCGATTAGCGTTTCATATTCTCATGGTATGAAACGTCCAAAATTTAATTTCCACAAAATTCACAAAACAGGAATTAATTTTAACCATACATTGTTTTTAAAGTTAGGTGGAAATCCAAAACTATTAAACAATACATTTTTTCAAGCAGTGATGCAAATGATTATTTCCCACATTTGTCAAATTTAAATGAGGGATTTAATCATTTGTTTGTTTACTCTGATATTGTTGAATATTCTATTGTAGGACATATTCAAGCTCCGATTTTAAGAGTTGTACCATTCAAAACAACAAATTCAATTGAAAATGATAGTGGCAGTCAACATATTAACCATGAATTTTTAAACTTACATTATATGCCTATTGGCATAATGAATTTATATGTAAATCCGTTTACTCATGAAGTTGAATTCAGCAACATACCGAAAACCTATCCGATAAAACATATTGGAAACTTTGTTCATTGTTTGATGACCTGTATTAAAATTCCATGAAAATAAACAGAAAGTATATAAATTTCAATAGTTATTGGTTAGCAAGAACCAAAACCGAAAGTAACATGAATAATCCTGAGGAATTTCGTTGTCTTTCCAGGAAGGCAACCTACATGTGTGACGTCACCAACATAAACTATAGAATCCAGGGCTCCAGATAAGCTGCGTATTTGCTTAAATACCCAACTCAAATTGCCAAAAACCGAAAAACAGAAGTAACGAGTATCAAAAAGCAATAAAAAATGTGTGGTACCACAAATAGCACATACTTTTCTTATTCAACATGAAAACACATCTTGGTATTTCATTAGAAGTGTCTGGCTATGCTCAATAAATGTAAATCCAATAAATCCATAAGCTGTGCACATGGCTGTTGCTCATATGCGACTGTGACTGGAGAAATGGGGCTTATGGCATTTCTGGCCATATAATTTATGTTCAAAATTCGGCTCAAATGGACGGTTGAAAATACCAGGACCATTGCAATTTACATCAACACAATACATCATTTTGTAATGTTTTTGGCTGGAATAGCTTGTTTCATTCCATACAATGCATGTGTAACCTCAATTTCATTTGAGGTATTAAAAGAAATTGGGGTCCTCTTAATACTACGATGGTATGTTCGGTTGTATCCATCAACAATATTTTGTAAAATATCAATATATTTTCTAGTTTGATGATATGTGAAATATTTCCACATACGTGTTTTTAAAGTTCTTTGAAATCGTTCAACTATACTTGCTTTAGTTTCAGGGTTTTCGGTTGTGAAAAAATGAATGTGATTAGATTTCAAGAAAATGTTGAAATTCTTTATTTTTAAATTCCGTTCCTTTATCGCTTTGTAAAGACTGTGGCTTACGTTTTGATGTTTTCAGTATCAAATCAAACGCGTTAATCAATGTTTTCCCCGTTTTGTTAGGAAGGGGTATGACCCATGCATATTTTGAAAATACATCTATTACACACAATAGATATCTTTGATTCTCATTTTCGCCTGAGAATTGTTGCATATCTGCCAAATCAACCTGCCATTGTTGATCGATACCACCTACTATTGTCTTACGACGTGTAAAACGTCTTTGAATTTGTTTTAGCCGCTAGGACGTAATACAAGAAGTTTCCAAACAGATAAAATCACGAATATCCAACAAAATGGTTCAGGGTATGAATATGTAAATGGATATTGTTTGTGGGGATATGACTTGACACCTGACCAGGGCAGCGAAGAGGGGCACCTACACCCTATAAGAACTGGAAATCTACGACTTGAACTTCAGTTTGCCAGAGCACTTGAAAAAGTCATCAATGTCATAGTGTTCTCAGAGTTTGATAACCAGATTGAAATAAATAGTCTTCGTGAAGTGATCAATTGGACAACATTGGACAATTATGAACAAAACAAATCCTAAAAGTAACGTATTGGTGAAATCAACATCCAAAGATGGAAACCATCGAATTACAACACATTCTGGATCGAGAAATATGGCTGAAGAGATTAAACGGAATAGTATGCCCAAAAGACAAGCTACCGCAAAATCACAGACCATTAGACGTCAAGGCGTACATAATCAACATGGATAATTCTGATCAACCTGGAAAACATTGGGTAGCCATTGTATTTGACCAGAAGAATGAAGCCATCTACTTTGACTCCTATGGATTACCACCACTACACGTCGAAATATTGTCTTTCTTGACAAACAATTCTATGAAATGGACATTTAGCAAACAGAGACTACAAAGTGTATTCAGTACAACATGTGGAAAATACTGTGTGTTTGTGTTGATTGCAATTGCAAGAGGAAATACTCTGCGTCTCTGTATTCAACAAACATTCAGTTCATCAGATTACTTCAAGAATGATAGGACTATAACGATCTGGTTCAAACATCACTTTGGAACACTCTACGAAGGACCTCAACAAAGTTCAACATATGTCGGGTGTCAATGTTGTAAACCACAACAATATCATCATGCCATGTCTTTGCATTTTCCAAAATTACTTCATGTTGCAAATATGTTAACATAATATTGCATGTACTTTTTTAAAGATCAAATATGAATAGCATATCTGGTCTATAATTCCATGTTTGTAAATATGTTGTTGTTCAATAAAATATTGTTAAAACTTTACATATCTTGTATTCAATTTTTCCCCCACTATAAATTGAAAAAATACCAATATATTGATTTACAATCAATATTTATTTTCATTAACTTTTGTCAATATTAGAGTTGTCAGAATGTGTATGAAAAATATTTCTAGGATATTTTCATATGTATTTGATAATATTGGAGTTGTCAAAAATATTTGAAAATTATATACAGAACAGTATACCCCCTAAATGTTCAGTGTGGTACTATAGCGTAATACAAGAAGTTTCCAAACCCTTAATAATGGGAGTAATAAGGGGTGGCACCTATGGCACACTTTTGAGTGATATGGCACTATGGCACACTTTTTTAGTGGTATGGCACTATGGCACACTTTTGAGTGATATGGCACTATGGCACACTTTTTTAGTGGTATGGCACTATGGCACACTTTTTAACGGCCGTTAAAAAGTGTGCCATAGTGCCATACCACTAAAAAAGTGTGCCATAGTGCCATATCACTCAAAAGTGTGCCATAGTGCCATACCACTAAAAAAGTGTGCCATAGTGCCATATCACTCAAAAGTGTGCCATAGTGCCACCCATTACTACTGGTGTTTCATGTAAACAATAATTGAACATCCAAGAAACGCTAGAAACACATGTGTGACAGAAAATAGAACGACAACGTTATACTTAGCTCTACTTTTCAAGTTATGTTCCATGTGACACTACTTATTGACCCACCCTCGTATTTGGAGATCTAAGGCATTTATCGATTGCAAGACACATAGGTCAGTGGAAAAAGGTGAAGTGTGCGGTATGAACGATATCTAAACTACGGTATTGTTGCATCTACTTGACTACCTGGAATATGTCTACGATGTATATATGGTCTACATAAGCGAGTGGGTAACGGTTTTGAACGATCACTGTCGGAGTCTTAGGACCGAGTATTTCATCTGTAAAATGAGCCACAATTACAAGATTTACTCCGGGCTTGTATTTATGGCTCATTTTGGGTTCATCTGATTAAACTGCTCTATCTGATAAATTCGAACCTCTTTGTGACTCGAGAAATGGGGCTTATTGGATTCGTGACAAGTGTAGCTCCTGATCAAATAGCACACTCATGTAGACTGTTAACGATCTATATTGCTCGTTAGAAGAATGATGGGTACTGCATTGATGGAATGGCGAACAATTCCTCAAGACACATACACATATCTAGAATACTACATGCTTTCCACTGACATGAATATTGCAGCATTTTACATGCATGCCCAATGTTTATAAAATATACATATATATATATATAATCAACAATTCTGCAAAAACCAGGAACCCACTTTTCCGACGTTTCGGTAAAAGGCCTTTATCAAGGAATTAGTTAGGAGATGGGAGATAATTTAGTTATCTCCTAATTAGGACTTAGTATCTCCTAATTAAGATTTGGGAGTGACATTCGATTCTAAGTTAAAATTCAGCGAACATATCAAGTGTTAATATTAACTGAACTAATCAGATTTAAAAGTTTCACATATTTTAGCAAATAATATTTTGTTACCTTGTACAAATCACTGGTGAGATCCCACCTAGAGAAGTGTTCCTGGATCTGGGGCCCGTTTCACTAAACTTCTTACGATAAGACATTATCGTACGAACTTCTTAGGCGCATTTTACCGTTTCACTAACGTCAATTTCGTGCGAACTTTCTTGCGAAGTTCGTAACTTTCCTCGTAAGTCTGCGATAGGTATTGGGCTGTCGTACGAAGATTCTTTTAGCGCAAGTGTCACGGCCGCCATACATGTATTTCATGAATAACATCGCCATAAAATCGGCCGTGCATATTTCGCCCTATAGGTTTCGCCCTATACTTCCGTCTGTCTGTCTGTCCGTTTATTTTTGGCATTACTTAGTAATACATTACCCTCACTACTGATCGTACGTCCGTTCGTCTGTTTATTTTGTTTTAAAGTGTTTGTCTGTCCATCTGTCTGTTCGTGTGTTTATTTTTTGGAAGTTTTTGTAAGTCTCAAATCACTTATAGGGGCCCTAATGCGTAGACAGACCGGATTATCTAGCTTTAGCTGCTTATCAGTTAGCCAGCAAATGCATCCCAGATATAACGTGGCTCATAGAGCAGTGACTCACTATACTTGTAGCTGTTGATCAGTTAGTGCAGCAAATGCAGCCTGATATAACGTGGCTCATAGAGCAGTGACTCACTATACTTGTAGCTGTTGATCAGTTAGTGCAGAAAATGCAGCCTGATATAACGTGGCTTATATAATAGTGACTCGCTATACTTGTACCTGCTGATCAGTTAGGCCAGCATATGCAGCCTGATATAACGTGGCTTATGGAGTAGTTACTCACTATAATTTTACCCTCTGATCAGTTAGCCAGCAAATGCAGCCTGATATAATGTGGTTTAAGGAGGAGTGATTCACTATAATTGTAGTGTGGTGTAGGGGTGAAATAGATGAAAACACGAATCAAATATTTTCAAAAGTAATATGTATGTAATGTGTTGTCATATCATTTTTTTGTTACTGTATACTATATGGTACATCGAGTTGCCATCTCCGCCATCTTTGTATGTACAGCCATCTTACAGTTTCATCACTTCGACCGTTTGACACATACAGCAAATAATATGACAGAGAAAGTATTACAATGTGGTGCAATACATTATAGACAGATATGACAACATCGTGCTATAAATATTATGCCAGAAAGCTATACAACAGGTTACGGTCATATAAGGCCTGGCCAACTGGTTCGATCCCGTATTCAACCTGCTACATTTCGTGGGGGGGGGGGGATGACGGGGTCCCAAAATCAGAACGGAATATTTACATCGAAACAAATATATATTCAGCCTTGAAATTAGAACCCGATCTGGTTCCAGGTCCATACCAAACCAAAGCCACTTGGCCCCTTCCCCTAAATGTAATAGGAAATTAGACTTTGTCTATAAGTGTGATGAAAACAACCAATAGTACGTTGCACAAACTTGTATTTATGGGTATGTCAAATTAGTTGTGGTATGTGTAAAACGCCACAAGATGTATTGCATATACTAAGATGGCCAATACGGCAACTCCATGCCCCGTATAGTATACAGTACAAACTAAGGCAAATAAAAATCACATTTGAGATCATCAAAGACTCAAGCACTTGAAACTTTGCAGACATTGGTTACTCTGCGCTGCCTAGCGAAGGATGAGTTCTACTCCGAGGCTGGCGACATCCACGGTGTCTCTAGGAGTTCGGTTTCTCGGTGTATTAATGACGTTGTCTCAGCCATCAATAATCGACTGGACAACATCAGTTTTCCAACAGAGGAATAAGACCTGGCCAACTGTAAAAAAAAGCCTTTTATTGTGTGGCCAGGATTCCGAACACCCTGGGCGCCGTGGATGGGACACTCAGTGTCAGTCCAATTCACTTTCCTGGTTTTCAACATGCTGTACTAAGGCAGTTGATTTAACAGCTGTCGTCTGGTTGTCAAAGTCGGACCGGATGTTTACATTCAAAGGGCTTGATGGATTTCCAATACTGAAGAATTCTTAAGAAGTTCGTAACTTAAGAAATTTCGTACGTACATGTTAGTGAAACGCACGTAAGAAGTTCGCAAGAAGTTCGTACGAAAAGTATCGTAGACGTAAGAAAGTTCGTAGCGTAAGAAGTTTAGTGAAACGGGCCCCTGGTCTCCAATGTGCAAAAAGATGTCATAGCCTGGACCCACACCTGATAGCCGTAGAAAATGTACAACGAGGAGCAACGATAATGTCTGGAAACCTGGTCAGCAAGTATTATTCTGAAATGTTAAAACTCCTTGGATTACGATAGTTAGAGGACATCATACATGTATACACAATGCTAAATAACATCGATCGTGTAGACAAACTCAATTCAGTCAAGCAACATACTCGGCCACTAGAGGAAACAAATACAGACTGTCCAAGAAAAGAACACGTCTGAGTAGTAAGCCGCACACATTCAGCCTCAGAGTAATTGAAGTTTGGAATATGTTCCCCGACAGTATTGTAGAAGTCCCAAGTGTCAACGCTAATACAATTCTGGCACGTGCATCCTTCCAAATTTAACAAGAAGTCGTAACAAGAATTCCGCCACGGAAGCGGTGTCGCGGATGCCGAGGCATTTAACCGTAACATGAGCATGGTCTTGTGCTAAAGTAAGTATCACAAAAACCGTCAGTGAAGTACATGCTTAACACACGAAAAAGGTCAAGGTTGAAGAAACTCTTTGACATAAAAAATCGCTGAGTGTTTCCATGACCATGTGAAGTTCAACAAGGTCAAGGCCATGAGTGTGTTCCAAATGCTTACATGTATCATGTGTCAAAATATTTAAGCAATCCATAAAGTAATATTAATGTTATACGATGATGAAGAAACTTGTACAAACGTGTTTTCGCAAAAATGTGAAGGTACAAAAGGTGAAGGTCATGTTAATGGGAGTTCAAATGCTCACACGTATCAAGTGTCCAAATATTGATATTGAAGCAATCTGTCAAGTAATATTAAAGTTATATCATAATGAAGAAACTTGTACACACTTTTTGAAGCAAAACAATGACGACGGAAAAAGCGGCGACTATAGTCGCGCCTTCTGCTTCCATTTGACAGTACATTGTATATAAATGGTTCGATATGTCGTGAACAAATATGTTTAAAAACCTGATGTAAAATGTTTTAATGCTGAATCTAATCTCAGAGAGTGTGTAAACAATTAAAAGACAACAACACCTTTCATTTCAAAACCTGCAGCAAAGAGAACTTAATTTCATAGTCAATATTGATATCCTCAGCATGAAACGGATATTGAATGATATACATTAGCACGGGAAGGTCGAAGGGCATCGTTGAACAACGCTGTGGTTACCTTTATTGATCTACGCCAGCGAATCGAAACAGGGCTCTCGGGATGCTACAAGCTGGTGTCCCGCAGACTGAAGTCGCGCGTCAGTTTAATTGCAGCAGACAAACAATAGTGAATCTTGCAAGAGGATTGTCAGCAGACGGGGTATGTGGAAGATCTGCCTAGGTCTGGGCGGCCACGGGTCACAATCCGAAGGCAGGATGTGTACATTAGTGAGGGACGGTAGTTTCCCAAAAAGGTAATTCGCACGTTTCGCTAACTTTTCTAAATTTAGCACAGATGATCTTCATGTTATGCCTTTCCAGAATTTTGATGGACGCAATCAGGATTTTTTTACCTTATCGTCCATATTCGGCCAATGTCACACTTTCAAGGTGAAGGTCATGTTCAAGAAACCATGCATTTATTTTTGTAATATGTGTTTCTGGCTATGTATTTGTCAAATTATTTCTGGAAATGCCAGATGGGAACGCTTGAAGAATGCTGAAATCTTTCTTTGTTTGTGTACCAACGTCTATTTTTGTCCGGTCTGCCGATTGTTTGCATGCATATCAACGTCAGATTGACTGGTTTTTAGCGCGTAACTACAGTTCCGAAAACGTTCTACAGCACACAATCTAAGTCCGAAGATGGCGGCGGCCGTACAGCAGACACACAACGGCATCTTTCATTGTTACATGACTGCCGTTGTTCGACACCGCTCACAGGCGTATTCAAACGTACAGCGCGTGCTTTTTTATCATGGCTGTAGACAATGCTCATTCCGGGGCCAAGCCAACACCTACGTAATGCATGTGTCTCATAACGTTACTAGAACGCGCCATTACGTCCCAAGACCAGTTCACAACGGTCGCACTGAAATTTTAAAATTGATGCGGCTGCATCACACGACATGGACTTTGGCCCTGGAATTTTTATGCATACATCAGCTGTTTGATGGATTAAATATCAAAGTACAGGAAGTACTGCATATATGCTCAAATTACACGATATTTCCGACGGAAATGTAACAATAACGTTCGACCATGTTCAGCCGTGATTAAACGTTTGCCGTGGCACTCTGGAACTGTTTGAACCCGTGGCGACTGGTAGGCGACTTCCAGAAACCCATTGCAACCAGTCGGCGACTAGAATCAGTATTTTGTGCATGTTCAAAATACTTGCTGTGACTGATTCTCATCGGCGACTATCGGCGACTGGTCGGCGACTGGTCGCCGACCTCGTTGCAACCGTTATAAAACCTCCCCGCGACCTGTGCAACCGCTCTGCGATTGTCATTTTTTTCAGTCGCGGAGCGGTTGCAATGCGGTCGCAAGCTCTGTGGGACCGGGGCTTAAGAGAGAAACAGACAAGGTAACTGCTAACAGGTGAATTTTTAGGCCATGTAACATACCCAATTCGCGGAACATTTTAATGAAGAGGTCTCTCGAGTGAAGAGTATCAGAGAACCGCCGACTGATGGAATTCTTTAGCTTGAAAGATCTCAAGTCAAAGGTCTTCTTCAGACCACACACAAATGAGACCTGAAATACAAAAAATACATTGTACAACTAGAAATGTGGCCTGTCGGCACACGAATTCCTCATGGCAGCATTGACTCTAAAAGTGGTTGTATTTACTTTATATCTTAATATCAGGGAATGACCTTGACCTTGGGATTGGGCGGGGGTGGAGCATCTCCTACAGAATAAAGCATGATTATGATAAGAAGACATAAGCCAAATCTGAGAAAATTCTGTGCGAGGAAACAGAATTTACAGCACTTAGGAGTAACTCGGTCATATTTTCTCAATTTCTGAGTGAATGACCAGTAGCAGTCAGCAGTGAACAAAAGACACTAGTCTCTATTGTTTGATGCACAAAGAAGTAACTCTGTTGAAATTCCTCAAAATCTTGTACGTACAATGGAACGGTCAAGAGCGGTCAACAGTGAACAAAGGCGTGTCTATTGTTGTCTATTGTTCCATGCACAGTAACTCGGTCGTATTTGCTCAATATCTCGTACGGGACGGACAGACACCGGTAACACTATATACCCCTTACCATTCGGTAATGGGGGCATAAACATCACACGGACACCATCAGAATTAATTGCAGAAAGAGTTACTTTCATAAGTAAAATGAATGCTGAAATGGAGACGTATGGAGTGGCATCATTAAACAAAGTTAATCCCCTCGCGGCAGACTTCATAATATAATACAGGTTAACATATTTGCTAAACATCAAAATACTAAGTACACTTTTGTGACATTGACCTTGTGTGTAAGAACCCGGGACTTATGTGACACCTATAAAGATGCATAACCACACTTTACGCAAACATTTTTTTTACGGATATTGGGACAAAAAAATTAAGGTCATATAAATGATGGCAATGCAGGTGTAGCACCAATGAATTAAGTGTTGAAATATTGAAACAATTGAGCAAGAAATGTAGATGATATTGTAAGTTTAAAGAAACTGTTTATATGAACTGATTAACCGAAAGTGTGCAGAACTGAGTGACATATAGTCCGAAAACAATTAATATATACCACCCAATTTCAAAAATGGTGGCTTAAAAAGTGATATACAACAGTGATGGTGCAGTGTTCTCCACCACTAAAACAAGAAAATGTGGTCGGTCGACACACTCAGGGCCCCGTGGCAGCCATTCAGCCCTCAAAAGACGCCATCACCAAAATTATGGTTACTTAGATAATTGGTACCCAAACTCTAGAGTGGAACGGACGAACGGACGGACGGATGGAATGGCGAAAACTATATACCCCTCGGCATACTTTGTATGCCGGGGGTATAACTATAGTAACTCACATGATGATGAACGGATAGTGATCTGTTTCCCGCATTTGTTGACAAATCCAAAACGAGGCTAGTAGGACAACAGACATTTCCGGTGTCACTAAATGTATTGTTGATACTTAACTACAGTAGTAAGCGTCTGCTACTGACACATCGGTTTTCATATATTGTACATGGATCGATATTGATATAAATATAAATTTTGGTTTTCTTTCCTCAATAACATTGTGTCGGGTAATGCAACATTGTGCCTGTCGGCGATCGGTCGCCGACCGATTTCATCAATAATATGCCCAGAACCTCTCGTTCGAAAGCGGAACAGCACGAAAAGGAAGTCGGTGCTAGAGGTGAGATAATTAAGCAAATTCAACTAGTCTATAGATCCATGACAACCAGTGCACAGCACATCAGTTCTGTGTATGACATCTTTTGGGAGGGGGAGTATTGAGCAGGACTAACATAACATTAACAATACACCATAGAAAACTACGGCACGGGTACAGCGGTGGTCACAGAGCCTTCAACGGCATGAAATGCACTCCATAACCAGCGGTGTACGGTCCCCTAGAAAAACAATAACTACAAAAATAAGAAAAAAACACAAAATGCAACATAGGCACCACAAAACAGATCCTTCAAACTGAATCCCTACGAAAACAACTGTCCTAGTGCATGATCAGAGTATTTGATCACTCTGTGATAGCTCTTTTATGTGGGTTATTGTCCCCTGTGCTTGCTCTAGGCACACAATGATATTATATATTATTTTTTGGTTCAATATTTTGACACTTCATTCACCTGGATCTATGTAACACATTTATACTGTACTATTGCCAATACGTGTCCCTTCTACAAAATATCGCAACATTTCTGAACACATCCATTTTCTATGTTATAATTTATGGGAGAATATTATTACTGCTTTGTCTGTCCAATGTCCATCATCATGACCATATTAACTTTGTGCAAATATTTATACCACTGTCAAACAGTTTGATTTGCTGAACTGAATTTGTCAATGACATTCCGCATGATAAATGTCATTTTGTGTTTTAATGTCTGGCTCCTAGTCAACATGAAGTTCTTTCCTATTGCAGGACTCATTCGTGGAGGGAGAGACGGTACGGGCACTGTGGAAAGACAGTAATCCACGACTCACTGGATTTTACGATGCGACAGTTAAAGTTGTTGGAGGTGAGTGTATACACTCTGGTCAGGTACTCTGGTTTTTGGTCCTGTAGATGAATCTTCTCCAGAAACATGCCAGGAAAACCCTCAGCCCACGTGTCGATACACAATTGGTCATTGGCCTAGTTCATATAAACACAAATGGTATAATATACAACAGATGCAATGTTTGTTAAACACGGTTTTATATCATCAGGCATTGAATTTGTGAAATAATGAGCTCGGCTTTATATGCTTCAAGTGAACAATCTAATTTATAAGATCTAAGACCTAACAGCTTGTTCTACTCTATCGCTTTACCGATGTGGTTCAAACGTATCGTATTGTATACTCGTTACTGAGTTCGGATTAGCAAGAACGGAGGCCATCGTAAATCCAAGATGGCTGCCGTCCGAAAATATGATGAACCTGGGGCCCTGATTATGTTATCCAAGATGGCCGCCGTCAAAATATCGTTATTTAATTGGAAATTTTGCAATTCTCCATCACACCGCTCGGCCCATAGTTCACAGTTTTTATGGTGAAGCCATTTCAAATTTGTCATCGCTAATCCAAGACGGCCGCCCTCTAAAGTTAGGAAAAATTCTTAACAAATCAGGAACCGCCAGCTGGATTTTGATATTTTCATACTTGATGCAGTATACAGCTTCTTCAACTTGATGGGCGTATATTCTGACCACCATGACATTTGTCAAGTTGACCAAGTGTTGAACACTACAGGACCATTAGTGCCAGCTGTACTACGCCGGATTGGGACATAAATAGTCGGTCCCAACATGCAAGGTCATCGAGCCAGTGCCGTCGTAAAATACACGCAATTTCAAATTTAATGATATTATGTGATTTCAGTTTCTGATTAAATAATGGTACCTAACTATGGGTGTGGACAATGGATACATTTTAATTGAGAAAAGGTATACTCAAAATGGCATACATCACTAATATACTTATAAACTTGTATTTTCAGATAAGACTGTCAGTGTTGTTTTCCGTGATGGGATGGAGACGGAGTTACCGCAGAAGTCAGTGAGGAAAACGAATTAACACTTATTTTTGGCTGAATGTAACAATATGGTGACATATATAACTTCAGCGAAGGTTTAGGTTTGTAATGTATTTATCATTGCAGTAAATGTATGTCATTCAACTGTACTTTGTATATTTGCCTACTTGTTGGTTGTTGCTAATTATTGGCTAAATCTGACAATAGTTGAACACATTTATGATTATTGGCTGAATGTGACAATAGTTTAACAAGTAGAACTGCAGTCATTATTATCCAATAATTAGCACAGAGCAAAAGAGGAAAAAAGGAAATTCCTCTTTTGGTTAGTGATGATTATTAGCTAAATGTGACAATATCGTAACAAATGTGACTATATTGTAACAAATGTGACAATATTGTAACAAGTATAACTGCAGTCCATATTCACCCAATAATTAGCACCAAGCACAGGTTCTGGTTTGTGATGTATATATTTATTTATTATTGAACTAAATGTTTGTCATTAGTTGAACAAATTTATGATTATTGGCTAAATGTGACAATATTGCAACAAATGTGACAATAGTGTAACTATTAGAACTGCAGTCATTATTATCCAATAATTAGCACGGAGCAAAAGAGGAAATTTCCTCTTTTGGTTAGTGATGATTATTGGCTAAATGTGACAATATTGTAACAAATGTGACAATATTGTAACAAGTATAACTGCAGTCCATATTCACCCAATAATTAGCACCAAGCAATGGTTTTGGTTTGTGATGTATATATGTATTTACTATTGAACTAAATGTTTGTCATTCAACTGTACTTTGTATATTTGCCTACTTATTGGTTGTTGCTAATTATGGGCTAAATCTGACAATAGTTGAACAAATTTAACTTTGCAGTCACTATTTACCCAAAAATCAGCACGGAGCAAAAGAGGAAATTTCCTCTTTTGGTTAGTGATGATTATTGGCTAAATGTGACAATATTGCAACAAATGTGACAATATTGTTACAAGTATAACTGCAGTCAATATTAACCAAATAATTAACACCGAGCAATGATTTTGGTTTGTGATGTATTTATTATTGAACTAAATGTTTGTCATTCAACTGTACTTTGTATATTTTCATACTTGTTGGTTGTTGCTAATTATGGGCTGAATCTGACAATAGTTGAACAAATTTAACTTTGCAGTCACTATTCACCCAAAAATCAGCACGGAGCAAAAGAGGAAATTTCCTCTTTTGGTTAGTGATGATTATTGGCTAAATGTGACAATATTGCAAGAAATGTGACAATATTGTTGCAAGTATAACTGCAGTCACTATTCACCCAGTAATTAGCACGGAGCAAAAGAGGAAATTTCCTCTTTTGGTTAGTGATGATTATTGGCTAAATGTGACAATATTGTAACAAATATAACTGCAGTCATTATTTATCCAATAATTAGCACGGAGCAAAAGAGGAAATTTCCTCTTTTGGTTAGTGATGATTATTGGCTAAATGTGACAATATTGTAACATGTATAACTACAGTCAATATTCACCCAATAATTAGCACCGAGCGAAGGTTTTGGTTTGTTATGTATTTATTATTGCAGTAAATGTATGACATTCAACTGTACTTTGTATATTTGCCTACTTATTGGTTGTTGCTAATTATGGGCTAAATCTGACAATAGTTGAACAAATTCAACTTTGCAGTCACTATTTATCCAAAAATCAGCACGGAGCAAAACAGGAAATTTCCTCTTTTGGTTAGTGATGATTATTGGCTAAATGTGACAATATTGTAACATGTATAACTACAGTCAATATTCACCCAATAATTAGCACCGAGCGAAGGTTTTGGTTTGTTATGTATTTATTATTGAACTAAATGTTTGTCATTCAACTGTACTTTGTATATTTTCATACTTGTTGGTTGTTGCTAATTATGAGATAAATCTGACAATAGTTGAACAAATTTAACTTTGCAGTCACTATTCACCCAAAAATCAGCACGGAGCAAAAGAGGAAATTTCCTCTTTTGGTTAGTGATGATTATTGGCTAAATGTGACAATATTGCAACAAATGTGGCAATAATGTAACAAGTAGAACTGCAGTCATTATTATCCAATAATTAACACGGAGCAAAAGAGGAAATTTCCTCTTTTGTTTAGTGATGATTATTGGCTAAATGTGACAATATTGTAACAAATGTGACAATATTGTAACAAATATAACTGCAGTCATTATTTATCCAATAATTAGCACGGAGCAAAAGAGGAAATTTCCTCTTTTGGTTAGTGATGATTATGGGCTAAATGTGACAATATTGTAACATGTATAACTACAGTCAATATTCACCCAATAATTAGCACCGAGCGAAGGTTTGAGTTTGTGATGTATTTATTATTGCTGTAAATGTATGACATTCAACTGTACTTTGTATATTTGCCTACTTATTGGCTAAATCTGACAATAGTTGAACAAATATAACTTTACTGTCAATATTCACCAAATAATTAGCATGGAGCAAAAGAGGAAATTTCCTCTTTTGGTTAGTGGTGATTTTTGGCTAAAATTGACAATATTGTGACAAAATACAACTGCGGTCAATATTCACCCAATAATTAGCATGGAGCAAAAGAGGAAATTTCCTCTTTTGGTTCTTGATGAATAGTTCTATTTCATATTGCAATAAATGCTTGTGATACAATTGTATCCTGTGTCTTGTTTTTTGCCCACTTATGTGTCTAAATATGTGCATTTTCTGAGCTTTCTGACTAAAAACGTTGATCAAAAATGATCTAAATCTACTCCTTTTGAGATTGACCCTTTTTTCACTGGTTCCCAAAACCAGAAAAAACATATGTAAATAAATGCAAATATGAATCCGCAAAACAGGAAACTCGGTAGAGTTTCCTGTTTTGCAATGGCACGAGTTTAATAATTAAAAGTACTTCTAACTATATTAGGCCTAGTAGACCGATGGACATCCCAGACTGTGTCCTAATTACAACATCACGTGATGTGCAACGTGATCGTCATATCTTTTTTAATTTATAAACCTATTACAAGCACACCCACTCGCACTTAAAGTCTCATTCATTGATACCAATTGCACATACATGTTAAATACACCGTAACATTATACTACAAAAAGGGAATAAGTGTATTATTATTATTCCGCATATATACAACTAATAAAAAGTTTCCCAAATAGTGTATTCATATATGACGTTAGGCCATACAAAGTTCTTCCTCTGTTAAGCGTCCGTGTGTGGGTAGGTTTTGAGAGTGGTTCTATGAAATTACAAACAAACTGTGTATGCTATTTTACACTATTTACTGGTGGAGTAATATGATAATTGATTTGGGAGTTGTCTAAGTTTTAAATCAGTTCATGAATTTACACTTAATAAGTTTAATAAAAGTGTTTTCTTTATTTAGCGGCAATTAAAATTTATTTTAAACACTTCCTCAAACCTTTGCACACTGCAAAGGGTTGAGGAAGTTTTAACATAAATTTACCTTTGTTTGTTTCAAGGCTTTGATTGTTTTTACCAGATAAGTAGGTAAGTTTAGAATATCTGGGTGGACATTTAACAGAGAAAAAAATGGGCATGGCCTTATTAAGCAGCCGTGCCTAATGTATGCATCTAACTACAAACCTCGGTCTATATTAGATCGTTTTGCACCTCATAACGCATTGAGACGGTCTTACATGAACGATTTTTATTTGCTATTGTTAAAGGCCCCATATGATGTTTCAATTAAGGAGTAAAATCATGGGCAGTTGCGTTTACTGGAGTATGAACACGAGTTGTTAGTAGACAACGAAGCTCGCCTGTTGGCAGCCTTCACTCAAACTTGGCATAGTTGTAAAACATGAATATTATATAACTTAACCTTGGGTTAAGGGGTGTGCGGCGGACCTTGACAATGGGGTCACTGGTGGAAGGTGGGTCGTGGATTTGCTATAGCATAAAGAGAATAGCATATTAAGATGAATGCATGTATGAAATATCAATGCGCTCCCTGAAAACAGAAGTTATACAAAATTTAACCCAACGTTAAGTTTGTGAACACACTCAGTTGGTGATTTATTTTCTACAGCATGATAGATATTCACATGAGGAATGCATGTATGAATGTGCTAAGTTTGTGGCCTTGACCTTGGGGAAAGGGGTGGGGGTGGGTCATGGATTTGCTGTAGCACAATAGAGGATCAGCAGATGAATGCATGTATGAAATATCAAGGCGTTCCTTGTAAAGAAACAGAAGTTATAAAAAGACATTCACTCCAACGTTAAGTTTATGATATTGATCTTGGGGAAAGGGGTGGGGTGGGTCATGGATTCGCTGTAGCACAATAGAGGATCATCAGATGAATGCATGTATGAAATATCAAAGCGTTCCCTGTGAAACAGAAGTTACACAACATTTACCCCAACTTTAAGTTTATGAACATGCTAAGTTTGTGATCTTGACCTTGGGGTAAGGGTTGGGTGGTGGATCGTGTATTTGCTACAGCATGATAGAGGGTCATCTGAGGAATGCATGTATGAAATATCAAGGTGTTCCATGACAGGAAACAGATGTTATAAGACATTTACCCCAACGTTAAGTTTGTGGACGTAGACGCTGACGCAGACGCTGACGACGCCGTGGGTATGCATAATATAAGCTCGTCTGTACTTCGTGCATGCGAGCTAAAAACAGTTGGTCTGTTTAAAGTGCGTGGAGTCCAACTTAAAACAGACCAAACTGCCCATGGTTTTATTACTTATATTTACCCTGCATTTTCACATGGTTTCAAAGATGTAAACAACCATATTCAAAATTAGGAATCTTATTGTTTTACGTCGTGTTGTCGCAATTCATGGGACAGCGACGTTGCCGGTCAATAGCGTCACGTTAATTGACAACGACGATGAACGTCATGTAATCGAATGTCGTCAAACAAACTTTAACGAATCAACAACGTCGCGTGACTCACGTGGGGATAATGTAATGTACATGTAATGTACTAGGATATAGACGCATTACGTCGTATGGGCGTTTCCATTATGAATGTAAGGACAGTGTAAATATGTATGTAATCTGTGATATTTCGCTGCATGCAAAGCAAATGAACTATGCTAATACATAGCACCATTTTAATTGAATACATTCTCAAAAGCATGCGCAATATTCAAGATTTTCATATCTGAAACGATTATAAAAAGGGGAGATACTTTTGCATTTTCGCTTTACGCTTACCAGTAAGGAACATTTGCTAAATATATTTATTTTCGCTGCGAAATTACCATATTATCTCACATGTTTTTCATTATAAACAGCGATTTGATTAATTTAAACAGTAAAGTAACGTGTAACCATTGATTGCAAATATTTTGCAACGCTAGTTAATTTTTATTATCGCAAAAAAAAAATTCTACCAATCTACGACTTTCCAGACGATTTAAAGGAATACGATACAAATATAAAATTAAACTGCTTTTTATTAGTTTATTCATTACTTTCTTGACATATCTGAGACAGAGTGCAGTTAACCGTTTAAACACCACATGCCTGTATAGTGGTATTGGCAAAAAGTGTAGATCCAGATGAGCCGGCTCGTGACGAGCCGTCTCATCAGGATCTGCACTTTTTGCGAGTAATTTTCAGATTTTTTAGAACAAAAACACCCCCTTTTCATAAATGGACTAGTTTGTGACCATTGGATTGGTTGCAAAATTAACGTATCAAATTCCATTCCAGTTACTTAAGGGTGAAAGGGTTAAAGAAGGTTACTACTTCCACAAACACAGCTATGCTGACTGAATGCCGCCACTAAGCGTATGTTCTGGTCAGACTGCGCTAACGCGTAGGCTGATCTGGGGCTATGCTGGTCCTAATTTCTTTTTTAGCTTATATTTAAGGGTGGGAATTAGCTCGAAGACCTTCCATACATATAAGTCCAAAAAGGCCGAATTTTGAAGTGTTTGGTGCAGATGTGTACAATTGTGTGCCGAAATGGGACAAAACGGTCCTGTAATTCCGCGCAGTGTCCCGGTGCTAGTCCTAAACGTAGTAGAGCGTGTTTTATCAGCTGGCGACCCATCTGTGTGGCTGTGACTGTAGTAATTGAGCATATTGGTTCTGCGACCAGTGTAGCCGCAGATCAGCCTGCGCATTTGCGCAGTCTGATCTGGGGCTACACTGGTCGCCGTTCAGTCGGCATAGCACCTGCCATGCGTTTATCAAACGGAATAGCTCCTTATCAAGCTGCTGGAATGCACGATAAGATCAGGAACTTGACTGGCCACAAATGCCCCATTTCTAAAGTCACGGCCACATTTACATCTGTTCATTGGTCTCAGTTGGGCATCTCCGTCTCTATTGTACACACTGTACAATGTGCTGTCGCGTCCACAGTTGCTGCCACAACAACAGTAATCATCGCCCATAACAAGTTAACTCCACGTAATTTTGCAGAACATTTCTCGCTAGCATTTGCAGGTATGAATGCACTTAACATGGTAGAAAAAAAATCAGGGTTTCTAACCGCTTCTAAAATATGGATGTTGTCAACTCAAACTCAAATACTATTTATTGCATGTCGTCATGAACAAACAAATGTTCTGTTCTGTTTTGTGATGAGAGCAGCGACTTCTTTCCGGAACTCCGGTAGTGCATGAACATATTTCTCAGGGTCCGCAGTTTAGGACATTCCTGCCGGAATTCAAATCCTGGAAGCCAAGAAAGTCCCCGCCATAGACCCGGACATCCTTCAAACATCCATGAAACTGGTCCCCGAATACACCAAGTGACATCTCTGACACAGGACCGGCGTGGAATCCACCTGGTAATACAACATGGCTGTGACTAGAGAAATGGGGCTTATGATATTTGTGACCAGTGTAGCTCCTGATTAAATGGAGCATTCATGCACATGTAGCTTGATAACGAGCTATATTGTTTGCTAGAAGCATGACATGTGTATCATTGACGGAACAGCGGACAGTGCAGATCCTGATCAGACTGTGCGTACGCACAGGCTGATCTGGATCTACACTGTTCGCAAAACCCATAAGTCACATTTCTCCAGTCACCCACATGCGCTTAATAAAACCGACATATAATTATCATTATATACACGCAGTATGTGCCAGCCGCCAGAAAACATCACACAAGCCACACAACTACCATAGGTCGGAGACAAATTCGTATGGCAGTTTAGCTAAAATTCAAACGACACACCGGATTTCACCCAACTATGTCAAAGAAAAATACACTGACGTCATGATTTATATTAAATGAACCATTGCGGTCTTCATACGCTCGTAAATCACGAAATGTATTATGTATATAATATGGACTAAAACGCGTGTTTTCTTCATATAACATAAACCACGTGGTATCCCTCAAGTAAAAGGCAAGCCACGTGATTTTGTAACTAAGAAGATGTGCGATATCTCAAGAAAGGTATTTAAATACTTTCCGATAATTTCTTTAAATGACGTCGAACGTAGACGGAATTCTAATATTAAATGCGTAATATAATTCTGCATTATAATTTGCTATGAAAATTGTGTTAACTTTCAATTACGTCATTTATGTACATATTTGTCATGAAATATCGCACATATTTGTATAGCACTCTGTGGACCACATACCGATGTAGTAGACGCCATTTGTGTTCAGCTCATAGAAGTCACCGGGAACTCTACTGACGTATTCTGTCCCATCTACAGTAAGCATTAATTCTTGCCCAGTTCTGAAACCGAAGACTAGCTACATAAGTATTAGTTTCGAACAGTAACTCTTGCAATCTACTCCCATATGACGGTGCCAGTTGCGAACAGTAACTCGTGCAATCTACTCCCGTACCGTCCGTACGGTACGCGTGTAGATTGCAAGAGTTACTGTTCGCAACTACAAAAGTACATGCGTCACTGCGGTACATGTATTTAGATTCTGATGGTCCCACGTGCTAACGTCGAGGACCCAGGACCCCCTACCCCAAACAATTTATAAATCGCGCGACCTGTGTTTGATGCATGCCATCTTTGTTTGTGGTGAGCATTGGAAATATATTATAGGAATGAATGGCCTTTTTGTGGAATAAATCGGGGTATAAACTTGGAAAAGTCGCGGGAATACTGGACGAAGGCCGGAAGGCCTCGTCCAGTATTCCCGCGACTTTTCCAAGTTTATATCCCCGATAAATTCCACAAAAAGGCCATTCATTCCTTATAATTCCAGAATTTGAAATAAATTCATCAAGAAAATGTGTTTATTTTCCGTTTTCTTAAGAAATATTTAAACTGCACCTCACGGTTACGGAAAGTAGATCAGCGTGGGAGTTCACTGGGATATAAATTTTGGACAGAGACTTGCTACGGGCCAATCAAATGTTAGGGAATTGTGTAAATATTGTTGTGCTGAAATATATTTTATCTATACGAATCCAGCGGATTTCGGCCAGAAAACCGTCGCTTCTTGTTATAATTTAGGTCAGATGGTGTCTGATTAAAAAACATTCAGAACTTTGTCGTTTCGCCATTCGACGGCCGCCCACATTTGAACGGAATTTGACTGCAGTGGTCCGTGATTCCCGGGTCGAATGATGCCGAGTTGTCAAAAATCTGTCGCAAAATGAGCTTCTAACGACCGTCAACTTAATGTGCTATGCACATTTTCAATGTATTTACTCCATCTCTCTCGTTATGCAATAGTTTCCTTTTTTATATTGTCAAAAATAGTTTTGTATTGATAGAATTGACACACGTATACCATTCGTTTTGTTTAGTCATCTCTTGACGATTATTATAAAAACTGGGCAGGGGGGCGTTGGTGGGGGTGGGGGGGGGGGGGGTGGGGGGGGGGGGGCGCTCCTTTACGTACTCCTTTACGTTAGCCTGTGGATGGTTTTCGAACCGGAGACGCTGAATGCTACTGTTTCACTATATAATATGTAAACACTTAGTGTTTAGAACACATGCACTTTATCCCACGAGTATGTAGATATTTCTCTATTAGCAAACGAGGCTTTCTGATGGAATTGGTAAACTATGGTAATAACTTACCATTATATGAGACATGCCATGTGACTTTGTACAATAGAAAATGTGCGATTTTTCATGAAAATATTTACAGAAATTGTGATATTGTCTGTAAATGACGTCCAAAGTTAACGAAATTTTCATAGCATACGCGGAAGTCTATTCCATATTTGCTATATGATATTTTCATCAACTAACGACGTAATGTACAGAAAATATCGTAAATTTGTAAATTATTCTTTATGAACAATCGCACATCTCCTTAGGTACAAACGCACATATATTGTCACATTTAAGGGTACATGCCCACTCAGTAGGCACAAACTGTTCTTTATAGCATTTAAATAAGTGTATACATTCCACCAGTTCTAAAAATTACAAGTGCCCGCTTTATTTTACTGATAGTGACTCGCGGTGGTAAGACTATGTTCACATGCAAATGAGGCATGGTATTTTTTAATTATTTATACTAAGTAAATGCATCACCAAAAAATAAATTATTTTCGACAGATTATAAAGTATGATCATTGCACAACAAAATATAAATACAGAGAATAAATAGTAATGTCCGTTAACATGTTAAGGAAACACGGTTATCGACCCTGATAGCAGTGTGTAAATTTACGTCGATATAAAATGTATAAGAATGCCAATCAGTAAGTGGGGTAATGGTGAATGAATGTTTATTTGCCAGAAACTGTCTCCGGTGATGTCTTTGATACAAAGAACAGTGTGTGCCTACTGAGTGGGCATGTACCTTTAATATTCATTCTACCTGTCTAGATATACGCTGTGCCATTGATTGTCACTGTATCTGATTGGGGTGAGAACTTCATTCTTGGAGAACCAGCCCAGGTTCCAGGCCAGTTTCAGGCGGCCATCTTGTAGACCCAATGCTAGGTAGTCTTCTTCGTCTGAGTATGTCTGCAATCATCAGAACCGGTGCCATTGATACAACGGAACATCTCTAAAGCGGACACAAAGAATGAGTTTCTTGGTCATTTATCGCAGGTGATGATATTCGTTATCGCATAGCACCGGTAACTCTTGTAATTACTCCCGTACCGTCCGTAGCTAGCTACGGACGGTACGGGAGTAGATTGCAAGAGTTACCACACAACTACATGTATGGCTCAGAATGATAAAAGGCTTGTTTTACAAGTGAAACCTCATCTAAGCCGGACACCATGGGGACCTCACAGGGTGTCCGGTTTAGAGAGGTTTCACTGTATTAACGATACAAATGAGACATACCATGTGATTTAGTACCGAACAATATTTGCAGAATTGACGATATTTTCCGTAAGATGACGTCGAAAGGAGACTCTTTAGAGAGAATGCGGAATAGAATATAAATTATTGCAAATTTTGTAAATATTTTACTCGAGATATCGCACATCTTGTATGTACACAATCTCATGGCTCGTCTCAAATGTACGGTGGCACAGAGGGGACATGGAAATATGTTTTACTTTCGCGTGCGCACGCAATAGCTATCGCGTGCGCACGCAATAGCTATAGCGTGCGCACGCAATATGTTTTGCGTGCTAATGCGATAGCTATCGCGTGCGCACGCAAAACCCTAATACACGTACTGTGGCGAGTGGGTTATCGATCGTACATACGATCGATAACCCACTCGCCACAGTACGTGTATTATCCCTCCGTATATACGGACGAACCGTGATTTAACTGTGGCGTGTTGATTGCGTCACCATTTTGAAAACAGTGCGCTATATCTGCAGGTATAAATGACAGACGATAATAAGTTGCTAAAGGTCAATCGATGAGTCCAAATATAGGTAGACCAGGTGTGTTATCATATTATAGCCTCGTTTTCGTGTATAATAACTACATGATAAAGTGCACGTGCATGCATGTCAATATAATAGTGTATCTTGGTGCTCAAAATAGACATGTAGTGTGGCTCAGTGGTATCGAAGCGGTTGAATATCCATACGTTAGCAGAACTTTTGTTCATTTTATCTGGTTGAGAGTTCGAACCTCACAAAACGCATTACTTTTGTCGATGTCATTCTGTTCTTTGTTTGATTGCTTGCTGGAGAAAGGAATAAGTGAAAAGGTGAAGGTTATCACTATTGCTGTATGACCTCAATGCGACATGATCGGCGAGAATATACTCCAGATTCTTCATGTACACACATATGAAATGTGCATTTAATTATTAGTTTTCTTCAAAGTGAGACTAACGTTCTACATGTAATCTATATCATGCTTAATTAATGTAATTTGTAAGAGCAACACACATACAAAAAATATATATAATGAAACACAAACAAATCAAAATATATGTGCATGAAAAACTACGATTCTAACTCACTACCTACAACATTGATATCCGTCACACTAACCCCTCGACGACATAAGACTTGATGACAAACCTCAAAATCAATACTGAAAAGGAATACTGGCACGGGTATATTTATAGTCCGCAGACGATAACTTGCTACTTGTTTACATACAAACCGATCATAAACAAAACACAGAATAGGTGAGACAGGTAAATATACCCGTGGCAATATTCCTTTTCAATATTGATTTTTAAGATTTTTCATCTAGTGTTATGTAGTCGAGGGGTTGCAGTGAAGATATCAATGCCGAAGGTAGTGATTTCGAATCTTAGTTTTTCATACATGTATATACATCTCATTTTCATGAGATAGATTATACATGTAGAACGTTAGTCTCACTTTGAAGAAAACTAATAACTAAATGCACATATGTGTGTACATGAAGAATCTTGGAGTATGTTCTCGCAGATCATGTCATATTGAGGTCAAACAGCAATAGTGATAACCCTCACCGTTTCACTTATTCCCTTCTCCAGCAAGCAGTCATAAAAAAAACAGAATGATATCGACAAAAGTAATGCGTTTTGTGAGGTTCGAAATCTCGACCAGATAAAATGAACAAAAGTTCTGCAAACGTATTGATATTCAACCGCTTCGATACCACTGAGCCACACTATATTTTGTGCACCAAGATACACTATTATATTGACATGCATGCACGTGCAATTTATCATGTAGTTAGTATACACGAAAACGAGGCTATGATGTGATAATACACCAGGTCTACCTATATTTGGACGGATCGATTGACCTCCAGCAACTTATTATCGTCTGTCATTTTGTTTATACCTGTCTCACCTAGTCTATGTTTTGTTTATGACCGGTTTGTTTGTAAACAAGTAGCAAATTATCGTCTGTGGACTATTTATATTTATACAGCGTCGTACGAAATTGCCAGCATACAGTCATACCTGGCCGTTCCAAAGCAACATCTCGTGTGTCTTGTCAGTTCGAAAACTCATGGAGAGCTGAGTTTTGCTGTTGTTTCTGTCATTGTAGTGTGGGTCTACGTAGAATAAATAACTATCTGGCATCAACAGCACGGACGTACCGAGGATTTCCTCTGAAATTATAACCAATTATAGAAATAAGTGTACATGTACCATATAAGAGACAAGTCGTATGATTATGCACATAAAAAGGAATTAGATGTTTCGTGAAATCTATTTACATAAATTATGATATTTTCTGTAAATGAAGCAAACGCTAGATATTGTTCAGCATTTAAATTTTAACATCTTTTGACCAATTCCCAAGTTTTGCGAGTTAAGTCGCCTAGACTTAGAGGTACAATTGACATGGGTTCAGAAGTAAGTTTCAGGGACAGTTTCACTAAACATCGTACTACCAAAATGTTCGTAAGTGCAAACTGATGATAGTCGGTAAATTTCAAAATAACAATGTTTTATTGTAATCAACTATTGGATTTACATTTATTGAGCATAGGCTGCTATGTTCAATACATGTAAATCCATCAATTGAAATTTACAGCCGATCATAAATTTGCACTTACGAAGATTTTAGTCGTACGAAGTTTACTGTTTCACGAATGTTATGGCTATATAAACAATGCAATTTTTTTTTATATAATAATTAAATATATCAAAATTAAAAAATGAGCCTTCTTTTTATTTCGTAAATTTTGGTCAAATATTGATTTTATTACGAAAAAATTATTTCTTTATTGGAATTTAACATGGGGGAAAAGAGATGGATAACCTGCAGGAGGAGTCGAAAAACGAAGGATTTTGGAAATTGACCCTGAAACCTGGCTAGATAGCTGGAAATGATCTAACTAAGAAAACAAAAGTTAAATTTTGAAAATCGGTCCACTATTAATGAAATTAGAAAAATGTTCCCATGTTAAATCCCCATAGACATCTTCACAGATGGGGATTTAACATGGGGAAATTATGTTTTTCGTAATAAAATCAATATTGGACCAAATTTCACAAACTGAAAAGAAGGCTCGTCAAAATTTAAGTTAACGCTATTGAAAAGAATATCCTGTTTGCATTGTGTATATAGCCGTACAATTTGGGCAGCTGTCGTGAAACATACAGTAGTGAAACGGCCCCCAGATCTACAGTCTGTTTCATCACTTTCTAGGCGTATCTGAGACCAAGTACCTTCAACACATGCTATTGGTGTATTACTATTCCAAGAGCGTTTTAGTCATGTACTGTCAACTCATATTCACCATACCTTCGTTGCAAAGGTCTCCTTTCCAGCCAAGCCCGCAATGGCAACGATATCCGCCGAGATCATCCGGGGCACAATCTCCATGGGAACACATGTTGTCCCGGCATTCTATTGGCTGTTCGCATGTGACGCCTTCATACGCACCGGTACAGTTGCACTGAAATGTTCCCGTCACTGCGACTGAGCAGTTGCCGTTGTTTTGGCAAACGTCATACCCACACGCCGTACCGTCGCAGTCGCCGATATTTCTGCCGTCAGTTGCCCCTGTATGGCACGACATATAGAGAATACCAGGCGAGTGTTTTTGACAACATGTTTATGCTATTTATTTATTTTGAATGATCATTACGATGCAATAGTCCGATAATAGCACCGGGCATGAACAATAAATAGAATATATTCATATTTTGCAACAAATATGACATATATGTTCATCGAGTGGTGTGAAATGTCCATATGGACATTTCACACCACTCGATGAACATATATGTCATATACGTTGCAAAAATATGAATATTCTATTTATTATATACCGCTCCATGGAAATTAATAGTTTTGTAGACTGTATACTGTAATGAATGTGTATTTGCAGCCTAGTATGCGCTGTAAATAGTCCGGCACTGCAGATGCGCGTTATAAATATAGATAGCGGAAGTAGTCGTAATTTCACCGGAAGTTGTTTATTTCATCGATGAGAACATATGTCTGTTATTTACATCGCATAGCTATGTATTTCATGGGTAGGTATATAATAAAAGTGTTTATTTGATGTGAAGAGAATGATGTGCAAATGTTTGACATAGTTGGTACAACATATCTGCCTTTATACGATATTAAACATGTAATTATCATAAATAGCCACAATATATAAACATTCTGTAAATATTCCGACAGTTATACAGTGAGACCTCTCTAAACCGGACACCCTGTAAATCAGCTATATGACCATTCTGGGACATACTTATGTCTTTTGCAATCGTGAACATGCATACTTATCATAATTACCAAGAAACCTTTCAAAATGAGATAATGTTATGATATATGTACTTGGTTTTCAGTTCAGAGATGTTCCACTGTATGTCGTAATGCCGGTTTGAAGAACGACCTAAAATGAGACACGCCATGTGATTTTGTTCCTTCGGCCATCTGCGTATAGTTTCATTAAATACGTATACAAAATTTGCAATAGTTTTCATAAATAAAGTCAAAAGTTGACAAAACTTTCAGAGTACATGCGGAATATAAGTTTTGTCAACTTCTGACGCCATTTACGGAATATATTGTACATTTTGTAAATATATTTCATGATATTACGCAGATGTCCGAAGGTACAAAATCACATGGCGTGTCTCAAATTACACCCCACAGTATCAGCCGAATGCATAGCGGCAACTTACCGTCTATATCGAGATGATACCGATGACCATTTACAACCAACTCTCGGACACACCCGCGGAATGGCACCGGAACATTGGCCATGGCTGCCGAGGATATGAATTCCAGGTCTGGCAATCCGCCTGTGTTGTAGATAATACAACAAAGGATTACACCCAGCCTATTGTAGTCTCACGGAACAGTTGGCGGCTACGTTGAAAAAGGAGATGACGGGTTTCTAGGGTCTACACTCACTTACTCAAAGTCCAGGAGACTGAGGACAATACTTTGAGTTAACGAACATTTGAGTTACATGTAGCAAGAGTTACTATGTGATTATGTAGTAAAGCCTGTACTTGGAACCAAGACTTTAACTTTGAGTTATCCGTAGTTTGAAGTAACGAGTGTTGACTGTAATTAGTTTAAAGGTACATGCCCACATAGGCCACATTTCACCAGTAATAACCACATATAAGCTACAACACAGTACTACATATAGAATACATAAACGAACATACCAAGATAAAATTGTGAGGATGTGTCTAAATAAGTCATCATATCTGCTGCCGTAGAAATCTTCATATGGTCGTTTACAGAGACATAGCCATGCGTAGAATTTCGACCTGCTTCTACTGTGTACCATATATCTGAAAAACGAAATTAAATATTTTTCATGAACATTCGCACATCTTCTTAGGTACAAAATCACATGGTTTGTCTCAGTTATATAGAATGGTATGCATGAATACATGAACTGTGACACCTTACCATTTCCCATTTCCCATTTCCCATTTGTTTAAACCTCTCTAAACCGGACACAAATACAAGTTAATTCTACTTAATTGTAATCGGGTTCATTGTCATTTATCTCCGCTGAGTATGTATGTTCGTGATCGCAAAACTCTAACGCGTGTCTTGTTGTGTGTCTGTTTTACAGTGAAACGTCTCTAAACCGGACACCCTGGGTACCTCCCAGGGTGTCCGGTTTAGAGAGGTTCCACTATACTTACCACCAGCGTCAGTAACGAGCTGCTGGTCGTGTCGTATGACATTGACACCACTCCCAATGTCATATCTCATCTCAACCGTCCCGGCATCCAGTGAGACGGACAGGAAGTCGCCCTGATTACCATGGAGACGCTGCGCCACGTAGAATATCAGTCCATCCGGGGACTGTGGCTTCACTTGGAGAATCAGATGTGTCTCTTTCTTCGTGTAGACCGGAGTGAATGACATGTAAGATTCTATGCCGTCAAACAACGCGTCACTGATGTTAATATCTACAAGAAATAACGTACACTAATGCACTGGTGCTGCTCTCCGCGCCGGCGTAAAATGTTTCATGTCGATATGGTTTCTGACGATATTCCACTCAGATCTACTTAGAGCTACCGTATAAACATATGTTCGTGTAGTAACCGGCGCAAACTTGCGCCGGTTACTAGACGAACATGCGTTACGCAGTACCTTTGACATCTAACTGAATGGAAATTAGGATTAGAATTATAAGTTAGAATTAGGAGTCCGGCGTCTAATTCGACGTGAAACATTTTACGCCGGCGAGTGTAATAGGTATTCTAAACATTACAAGACAAATTCAACGGAGCCATGATAATCGCCGAACAAGACAATTGGGAAAAACACACTGCGCAAGTGCGGTTACATTGAACGTTAAGTGTCTACAAAACAACGTCCATATGCGTCACTATAAACTATACATCTTTTGAGAACATCATAAAAATATATCGTCGTTATCACATGACCAGGCGGATTGGTTGGCCGAGACTGAGCTGTGCTCAGACTACCTGGTTTGGATCATTAGTATTGATCATTATGTTCCACATACCGTCCTCACAAAACCGTCCCTGTTTCCCCAGCGGACATAGACACGTGTAGCTGCCGGGCAATGTGGGTAAGCAGGTGGCGCCCTCTTCACATGCGTGTTGTACGTCACAGACGGTCGTCTCGTCGTTACAAAGGACGCCTTTCCATCCCGATGTGCAGATACAGCTGCAAATCAAAGTACTGAAAGTACTGAACATAGGGTACTACAAGACTAAACTAGATTGATTTATTGATTGAGTGTTGGTGTTGCAGTTTCATTAACCCTTAAAGGTACATGCCCACTCAGTAGGTACAAAATGTTCTTTACATCAGAGACATCATCTGAGACATTTCCTGGCAAAATAAACATTCATGCGCCATTATCTCACGTACTGATTGGCATTATTATACATTTTATATCAGACGTAAATTTACACACTGATATCAGGGGCGATAACCGTGTTTGCTTAAAATTTTAACGGACATTACTATTTAATCTCTGTATTTATGTTATGATGTGCAATGATCATACTTTAAAATCTGTCGAAAATATTATTTTTTCAGGTGACGCGTTTCTTTATTATAAATAATTAAAAAATATCATGCCTCATTTGCATATGAAAATAGCCTGATACCACCGCGCGTCACTATCAGTAAAATAAATATTATTAAATGATTATATCTGTATAGCGGGCACTTGTAACGTTTAGAACTGGTGGAATAGTGACACAATTATACACTTATTTAATTCCTATAAATTACATTTTGGGCTTACTGAGTGGGCATGTACCTTTAAAGCGCTGGAAACGACAATTGTCGTCTGCTGTTTTAAATATTTTTATATTTTTTCCTCAAAAACATACCGAGAAGATTCTACTGCGCTGCCAAAACAGGTTTTTAAAGAGATTAAAATATACAAAATGAGCAGACGGCAATTTTATTTTTCAGCGTTTTAATGGTTAAGGGGTAAACTATTGATATGGCACAACGTAAAGTTCATTATGCACTGCTACAGTATGTACCAAAACATTCAACACCATTACAGATTATGCATAGCAATATCAGAAAGATACGGTAACACATATACAAGACATCATCAATTCAAGTATACATATTCCAGATATCTATGATCATCATAGATATATTGAAAACTGATTGAAGAGCAATAGTTACAATAATTCCGCCACGGAAGCGGTGTCGCGCCTGAAAATGCATTATCGGTACATCGCCAAGTTTACTTATGTTTTTTGAATGAAATAGTTGGCCCCGGATCGAGTATATTAAAACATACAAATGACGTCATTGGGGAAACCGCTGACAAAATGTTCAATGTATGTAAGCCCAAACTTGTTAGATTTTTGTTTGTCGTATTTCAGTACTTGCATTAATATGGGTATTAATATACGCTGGATGTGTTATACTGTCATTAATTTGTTCCCTGACTGTAAGTTATCACCTTAAATACTGACTTATTGACCCCCTTCCCTGAACGTAGAATTGACACTCATGTTGGCGTGTATTGGCCACCATAGACAAATGTCAATCAGGCCGAATTCAGGAATGTCACTAAAATCCACTGTAAATCCATCGATAGAGAGAGAGAATGAGGATTAAACATCAGTTAGACCTACACGTGCGAGTTTTGTTTCGCACAGGTGTCGGGTGAGTTTAAAAATAGGCTGTCGGAAGGTCAAACTTGATGTAGTTTGTGTGTTAAACGCGTCGCTTGTTTCGGAGAGTATTCGGAGGGGAGTTAACTCTGTTACTAAATTTAGCGATGACCGCACGATTTGTGCTGCAAATGGGGGCAAATCACGCGCAACAAAATAATCCGATGTATTTTTGTACGTAGAACATCCGTTGTTGATATTGTGCAGTGCAAGTATTTTTTCATAATATTATTTTCAATTAGCGGTTGCGTATGACAGTTAAACGTTGAGTAACACAATGCATTTTGTTGTTATGGTTACTCCAAGATATCACTACCTACCACCGCATCGATGGGGGTCTGGGGCGTGGCTAACTGTCGGAGGCGATGCCTATACATAGGTATACCCTATGTAATAATAGTGGCATTGCATGAAATCGGCGTTCACACTGTGCATGTTAACCCTTAGAACGCGAGAAAGATAAATTGTCGTCTGCTGTAGATTTATGTGTTGTTGTTTTTTTTCAATAAAAAAACATGGTTTGACAACACTTGAGAATCATTTCACATGGTTTTGATAAGAAAAATGGACAATAATCAAAGTACTGAAAGTACTGAAATATGTTATCTCCACAAAAACTGATCACTTGCGGAACAAGAGACTGAAAGTTGCATATTTTATCAATCATCCTCCAGAGGCAAACCCTTTCCCATCCATACGTTTTCTCTAGAATAAATTACTGTTTGAAACTCCCAGAAAAAAATTGTACGAAACTGGCAGCTAACTGGTCACTGCTACCTAACTGTGAGAACTAAAGATATTAGCTGCTGTATTCATACACACGGAATGTCTCGATTCGGATTTCCCAGAATTTAACTGATACACTGAGCATACAACTGTGAAAACTATGTAGAGAATAGTATATGTAGAGTTTTAGATACAAAGTAAGACAGACCAAAACGCCATAGGATAATTTGGCACGGCACTATTGTCTTGGTTGTATTCGCCGTTTAGGCATAGCACGACAATATGAAATTATATCGAAAATTATATAGAAATTTGCGTGACCTAATATGCTATCTCAAGGGAGATAACGTATAAATAATAAACAGCAGACGACAAGTTTTAATTCTGCCATAATTATAAATATGCAACAAACAATAACAAATCATTACAACAAAAAATCAGAAATATATACCTATAATTCCAGCTCAAAAATATTTACACAATTTCCTAACATTTGATTGGCCCGTAGCAAGTCTCTGTCCAAAATTTATATCCCAATAAACTCTCATGCCGAACTACTTTCCGTAACCGTCAGGCGCAGTTAAAACAATTGTTAAGAAAACGGAAAATAAACACATTTTCTTGATGAATTTATTTCAAATGCTGGAATTATAAGGAATGAATGGCCTTTTTGTGGAATTTATCGGGGATATAAACTTGGAAAAGTCGCGGGAATACTGGACGAGGCCTTCCGGCCTTCGTCCAGTATTCCCGCGACTTTTCCAAGTTTATACCCCGATAAATTCCACAAAAAGGCCAAGTAATTCATTCCTATAATAACTCTGAAAACCAAATCCATCACAAACGATTTATTTACACAATTTGCGAAATTTTTGTTTTGGTTTTCAGATCTAGGTGCATTTTTCTGTTTTTGTTTTTGTCTCTAAACATAAATAGGAGAATTTTACACATTATAAAGCGGAACGTCTCTAAACCGGACACCAATAAACATCTGTGATAACGTGTATGATGAATCTCTTGGTCATTTATCTCAGGGGATTATGTCTGTTCATGATCGCATCGCACACAACTATAGCTCAGAATTATCAAATGCCTGATTTACAGTGAAACCTCTCTAAACCGGACACCCTGGGGGACCTCCCAGGGTGTCCGGTTTATGTCCCCAGGTTGTCCGGTTTAGAGAGGCTTTACTGTACCAAGATGTTACGTGAAGGGGTTGATATTCTACTTACTACACAGATGCGCCCAGATCTACGCATTGAGCGCCGTTGTGACAAGGACTGGGCCTACATGACTGGGCGGCACATTGTCCGATGTTCCGGCCCGCCTCGACGTGGCCCGGGGGGAACCCGGGGGCATGGAAGTCGTGGCCGCCGGCCCTCACCTCAACATTGTACACACAACCTTCAAATATAGAGGATAATTTAACATGATATTTATTAAACGAGTTTACTGATTTCATAAGAAACGAGTTTAATAAATATCATATTAAATCAACACAAATGTTAGATTCTATTTATTGCATAAACACATCATCATAATTTGAAGCTGTGCTGACTACCTAACATGTTGTCTGTAGCGGGATCATCTGCATATTTATTACACTGCTGCATTATGAGTTTTAGTACAATATAAATAGCATACACAAATGACCCCGAAATGCCCAGATAAGCAATAAGTCAGTTGATGTACCCCTCAAAAATATTAATAGAAATTAAAAAAAAAATGTTAACGCTAATTGGCAAGTTATTTAACCTTGACAATGAACACATGGGCCGGATGGGTCGGTTATATGATGTGTAAGTAACACGTAATAAATGGCACATGGACGTCACCAGCATTTTTTGAAAATGGGGTTCGACTTTCAGCTGTGAAGCAACCCAAATATGTAAGGTTCCAGGTTCCACTGGACCCCTTACATATTTCGGTTGCTTCACATACCTGGACAGCGTTTGATTATTAGAAGCCAAATGCTGCATTCGGGTATGTTTGCACAAGAACTAGCTGCTGGGCAAAGAGTTTTGGTAGTTTAATTTAAGAAGTACATTTCTGAAAACTGACATATTGCAATATGTTTGGCGTCGCTTGACTGTGTTTTGTTAGTAGATCATTTGTATGCTCATTCATGCACTGCAAATGACTATTGTGGACCTAATTTATATAAAATAAATGACCTGCTGACTCAAAAAAGGGGGTGGTTCGAACCAATTGAACCTCCCCTGAAGACGCCCTTGCATAGTGGTTCAAAATTGTCCCAGATGTTGTGGTTTACAACTGCGCATGTACCAACTCCCTCATGCGTCATTGTTGTTGTAATATGGTAATACATATTTATGAATTCACACCGTTTTTAATCGTATTATATTTCTTTTATGATTAACCCTTTCAATCCAACAGAGCATCTGCAATGTTTGTCATCTTTTTCAAGATTGTGAAACAATAACCCCCTTTGATTAATGGAATTGTCTAAACTTAACACCGTGTTATCAATACACAATAATTCATAGCACGGTGTGTTGAAAGATGATTTTGGACAATTCCATTGTTTAGGGGTGCAAATGTGTAATTACGGTTTACCTCTAAAGCCATCTCCAAAGCTCGCCCCTAATGGAAGTACATCTGTTGTAGCTGCATAGTAACCGCCGACGTATAACAACGGTTTGACGTTCAGTGACGTCAGATGGCTGTATGATCTCCCAGTGGAATTGCCTTGACCGTCGACCACCAACCAACCGTTCTGTCCAGTCCGTCCGCAATGTACCACGTGGTAGGGTAGTGCTGTGTTCACTGGTGATGGGCTCCAAATATGGGCAGGGCCTGCATAGAACAAGTACCGTATTCCTGTGTGCAATATTGTTGATCGAGTTCTGCATTAGCATTGGCATAGTGAAGACTGATCGATAATAAAATGCTTTATTACACTCTTGCAAATATTTGCACGGGTTTCGCTGTGAGAGAAAACCCGTAATCAACTCCTTACAAATAATACACCGTGAAGAGAACATCCGTAATTGCGCGCCTGTTTTCTTGGAAACCACGAGCTACCATGCAAAATGTTTAATTTGTATTACAGTCAAAATAAAGTTATTTGAAATTTTAGAAAGGGTCTCGACTAATCTAGAATGTTAATGTGATTGAACACATTCCAGACATGCACTCAAATATATCTGGTTCATAGAAACAGCTGCGTAACTTGGATTTCAAAAAGTTCACATGACGTCACATTTGACGTCACACAACGTAACGTCAAAACGCGAGAAAACACGCCATTGTATAACTATTCATGCGCACATCCCAATTCATTGATTATCATGAATCTCAAAAATAGACTAAATGTGCATATGTATCCGCCGTGGAAGTGTAATAAATAGGATATTCCATCGTACATGTTTGAATAGCGGAAATAATACACTCGTGTCCGTCGGCGTCCGTGCAAGTAACTCGTTCGCTACGATCACTCATTGCTTACACAGAAGCCGGCGCACACTCGTGTATTATTTCCCGCTATTCAAAATGTACGCTGGAATATCCACTATGTGTTCTGCATTGACTAATTACGTATATGTTGCTGTGACTGAAGAAATGTGACTTATGGGAGTTGTGACCAGTGTAGCACCTGATCAAATAGCACTCATGTAGCGTGATAACGATATATATGTTTGTTAGAAGTTTGATGGGTGTTACATTGATGGAATAGCGAACAGTACAGCTCCTGATCAGACTGTGCGGATGCACAGGCTGATCTGGATCTACACTGGTCGCTAAAACCATAAGCCCCATTTCTTCACTCACAACCACATATTCGGGTCACGATTGACTTAAAACCACTTCCGCTTACATTTCATTGGTCGAACATCATATGACGTAGCGAATGACGGCAGCGTAATGACGTAGCGCAAACTAGTTACCATTCCTTCCATAGAAATACACAACTTTCGACGTCATATACAGAACATATAACAGTTACTGTAATATGTTTTTCATGAAAAATCGCACATATTCTGAGGTGCAAAATAACATGTCTTGTCGCATAGTATTATCGCTATCGGGGGCATATAGCAGGATTAAATTTGTATGACACAGTAACTAATACGGTTAAGAACGAAAACCATACAAATACGGTAAATGAATCTTTATTTGGTCGATAGGATTATCACTGAAAGTATTAAATGATATTCAAATTGGGAACATACACATATAAGTACATAATTACATAAACGTGCAAACATAACATTCATGTCAAGGACGTCGCATATTAATTAGTGTTTCTTTACTGTAAGTAAACAAGATATATAAGGATATGTGGCTGTGACTGGAGAAATGGAACTTATGGGTTTTGTGACCAGTGTAGATCAGATCCGCACAGTCGGATCAGCATCTGCATTTTTCGCCATCACATCAATGTACACCCGTAATGCTTCCAGGAACCAATATAGATCGTTATCAGGCTACATGAGTGTGCTATTTGATCAGGAGCTACACTGGTCACAAATCCCATACGCCCCAATTTCTCCACTTACAGACATATATTAGTATTCGATTTTTTTTTACATATTTGCACTTACCGGATCCAAGGTCAAACCGAAATAGGACATGACCTAGATAAATGGCAATCACCAAATAATCTGACAGCCGACTGGGTGTGCCTGGAAGGAATACAGGGGGCCGTTTCACTAAACTTCGTACGACTAAAATGTTCGTAAGTGCAAAATTATGATAGTCTGTAAATTTCAAATTAACAATATTTTATTGCAAACAAGTATTGAATTTACATTTATTCAGCATAGGCTGCATATGCAGGCATATGCCCTGCATATGCAGCATATGCGCATAAATGTAAATCCATCAATTGAAATTTCCCGACGATCCTTATTGTCACTTACGAACATTTTACTGGTACGAAGTTTAGTGAAACAGCCCCCTGAATTGTGTCATCGACATGGATTCGATTGACGTCATAACCATTCACCAAACTAATGAATTGTATGGTACGGTATGTAAGATTCAGTGCATAGAAGGTATTATATGGGTGACCGATTTAATTTGGTAACGACTTTTCTGATGTCATAAAACACGAGGGTTATGCGGTGTTTTTATGAATTCAGCTAACGAATTGAATACATTCTCTATTAAAGGTACATGATATGCCCACTCAGTAGGCACAAACTGTTCTTTATGGGAATTAAATAAGTGTATACTTATGTCAATATTCCACCAGTTCTACAAATTACGAGTGACCGCTATGCAGATATAATCATTTAGTAATATTTATTTTACTGATAGTGACGGCACGCGGTGGTATCAGGCTATTTTCATATGCAAATGAGGCATGCTATTTTTTAATTATTTATACTAATTAAATGCGTTACCTAAACAAATAATATTTTCGACAGATTTTAAAGTATGATCATTGCACATCAAAAAATAAATACAGATACTATTAACACGGTTATCGCCCCTGATATCAGTGTGAAAATTTACGTCCGATATAAAATGTATAATAATGCCAATTAATACGCGGGGTAATGGTGAATGAATATTTATTTTGTCAGAAAATGTCTCAGATGATGTCTCTGATATAAAGAACATTGTGTGCCTACTTAGTGCTTAGTAGGCATGTACCTTTACATTATCATAAACGTATACGTATTGCATAAGCATATTATCATTCACCGAAGCCGTACAGACCAATGCGAATTATGTTGAGGCCTATTCTGAAGACGTCTAACATTAGTGTACTTTTAATTTATTTTATTATACTGCAAACTAGGGTATGCAATCGTAGCTAGTTATTTCAATTTTCAAATCTATTTATAGACATCCGGTCCTATGGTTTATTTTAACGTTTATTTCTTTCTGAACAGTGCAGAAATTAAGACTGCCAACAGGGAATACTCAGAACTGTGCAGTGTGATCTGAGTCTACAATGTTTGTAATAATACTTGATAAGTGTCAACATATGAATCTGGCAAATAATGCAGTTCTGGATCAGACAGCGAAGATATGTAGGATAACATAAAAACATGGTTTAACAGCACTTTAGAATCATTTCCATTGGAAATGATTCTAAAGTTCTGTTAAAACATGTTTTCTGAATCACCACTAGTCGAAGACACTATAATGGCTCCTTTACACAACAAATCTTGCGACAGCCGCCCTTTTTGCAAGCAATAAGACCATACATATATACAATTTGGACCCGATTTCTATAAATATATTCAAGGGAAATAACTAGGTACGATCCCTCATTGAATTGTAAGTTACTGTTCCAAATTGTCACGAATTATACACAGGTAATGAGTGTACATATTAACGTTCATTTCCATCAATGTTCTTAATAAAATATCGTTTATTATTGTTATTGTAGATGAATATTAAGAATACATATAGATATATGTAGAAACAAAAACAATACAAATATATGTATATAATAATAGGGGGCCTATGTAGTAAGGGCCGTTTTGACCAAATTCCCACACCTTGGGGGCCGTTTTGGCCAAAATCGGAGCCGTTTTGACGTGGTAATAACGTGTCCTTAGCATGCTTAGAAAGCTGCAGAAAGTTAGAGAAATAAAAACTGTCATTACATAAAATAAATCGCCTCTACAAGGCCTTTAAAAAACATGATTTTTGCGCCAAAATAAGAAATCTCTAAGTTAACGATCTACGGAACACATTATAGGAATACGGCGCATTTTGCTAATTTTATGTTCCAAAAGTGATATAGTATACCGTTATCTTGTTATAATGTATATATGGATTGAATACAACCGGATAGTTTGTATTTTAAAAGTGGATCTGTCTCAGATGGTACCTCTGAAGAAGTATTTCACAAAAACAGTTTAGATGTATCAATGGATATTGTATGCCTACAGTCGCAACATAATGCCTACAGTTGAACATAATGCGTTTGTCGGCATGTCAGCATTCGATGTCAACATCAAGTCGAGGAAATTGAATGTTATCGGTGATGCAGTCGGTGACGTAGTGTCTATTCAAATCAAGGAATGTGTGATATGGTTACTAAGTGCGAGCCTATCAACGGCAAATATGAATGCTATATTTAGCAAAACTAGTTAGTTTTCAATATTTCGTTTTATTTGTTTTTCCTTCTTTCCATGCCCCTATAGGATATGTTCAGAAAACTGATACAAATCACCGTTAAATGCTTTGTTTACCAGTTGTGTTGCTCACATTTCATCCACACCTGAGACCCAGTGCCTTTAATAATAGCATACATAGTACCATTTATCCGCACCACAACTGTAGCCTATTTCACCAACACTGCAAAGTATACTTATCTAGCAAAGTATATTTTGAGGGAGAAATTTTCAATTTAAGGATAAATTTATTAATTTTTATTATACTGAATTTATTACATTATCACAGCCATTTTGGCTGTGATAATGTAATAAATTCAGTATAATAATTCTGCATACTTTTAATCATCACATATATGCAGTGGTTAGTTATATATGAAATAATGCATTTTGGGAAAAATAAATGATTACTCCCTCAAAGTATACTTTGCAATGTTGATGAAATCGGCTACTGATAGTGCCATTTACCCGTATCACAACCATGCACAAATCACTATATAAACATGGTTTCGTGGCGAAAGAGACCAACATTGACACTGTTTTGTCCGTTTCTTTCAGAAACGTCTAAAATATGTAGCGGCGGGTTACCTGCACCCAAGACAATGACACCAAATACAATAAGGCAGAAAACATGGATTTTTTTTTATTTAATTCGTTCCCACGAAATAACAATTCGTTCCCTCAATTTATTAATTCGTTCCCACGATATAACAATTCGTTCCCACGAATTAACGATTCGTTTCCTCGAATTGACAATTCGTTCCCACGACGATATATCGTGGGAACGAATTATTAATTCGTGGGAACGAATTATTAATTCTAGGGAACGAATTGTTATATAGTGGGAACAAATTGTTAATTCGGGGGAACGAATTGTTAATTCGAGGTAACGAATTGTAAAATCGAGGGAATTAATTGTTAATTCGAGGGAAAGAATTGTTAATTCGTGGGAACGAATTGTTATTTCGTTGGAACGAATTAATAAAAAAAGAATTCTACATCCACTGAGGGGCTCCATAGAAAACGTTACCGGTAGTATAGTTTACCTTCACTTCCCATGAATACAATTATGTTGTTCTCATTGACATCTTCGTCGTCAACACTAAATGTAAACTTCATTTCGACATAGTCCCCTACATCATCAGTAGCATACGTCATGTAGGAGTCATATCCAAACTGCTTTCCCGAGAAATGTGGGATGGAGATCGCTATTTCTGAAATGATATAGAGAATAGTAGGTTAGTGCCGTGAATGGGGAAATATCTGGCAAGGCTTAGGGAACGGGATGGGCGAGGCTTGCCGAGCACATTCCGTTTCCGTGCCGCGCCAGATGTTTTCCCATTCACGGCACTAACTTACTGTTCTATTTATCCCGCCAACACCTACAAATAGCTTTAAAATGCAAAAGCATAACACCCAAAATCGGAGAATCGACTAGTATGACAACCTCACATATTCATACGCAGTGATTAGGTCGTATTGACAGGATATCAAAAATGTTTCACGGCACCGTGTTTCACGGCACATACACACTGTGTTGACGGGATAAAAAAACAATATGTAACACGCCATGCGATGTTGTACTGTAGAACAGGTGAGAGTTTTTGCATGAAAAATACATGTATTTACAAATACCGTGATATTTTCCGTGAATGAAATCGACTGTTGACGCTTTCATAGCAAATTAGAAAGTTCTGAAAATTTTTGTAAATATTTTTCATGAAAATTCACACATCTTATTAGGTTCAGAATCGCATGGCTTGTTTCGATTATATAAGAATATAAGGCCAGCTGATACCATGTTTCCAGGAACTCCTACAGAAATTCGTAGAGGAACTCCTACCGTTTCGAATCGACTTTGATAACTACAGTGAATATACCAACCAAAGCAAAGAATGTTAACGAAGTATTAGTCTTGGCAGAGACATTTTAAACATTCAAATCCCTACATGTACGGCTAGTTATATATATATCTGTAGCCTATTTCATCAACATTGCAAAGTATACTTTACTAGCAAAGTATACTTTGAGGGAGAAATCATTTATTTTTCCCGAAAAGCATTATTTCATATAGAACTAACGACTGCATATATTTGATGATTAAAAGTATGCAGAATTATTATACTGAATTTATTACATTATCACAGCCAGAATGGCTGTGATAATGTAATAAATTCAGTATAATAAAAAATAATAAATTTATCATAAAA
>CM055266.1:9344230-9376950 GCA_029237695.1 Conchocele bisecta | reverse complement strand
TATCCCAGTTAACTTCCATGCCGAACTACTTTCCGTAACCGTCAGGCGCAGTTAAAATAATTCTTAAGAAAACGGAAAATAAACACATTTTCTTGATGAATTTATTTCAAATGCTGGAATTATAATGAATAAATGGCCTTTTTGTGGAATTTATCGGGGATATAAACTTGGAAAAGTTAGCGGGAATACTGGACGAGGCCTTCCGGCCTTCGTGCAGTATTCCCGCGACTTTTCCAAGTTTATACCCCAATAAATTCCACAAAAAGGCCATTCATTCCTATAGTGACTGTAATGATGCATGTACTGTGTAACCTTAAAATTCCGAATACAGACTGCCTCATTCTCGGCGATGACTAAAGTTGTGTTGCCACCGTGTTTATTTATAAATCGCGCGCCCATAAATATGGAACGCCAAATCTACATAAACTCAAATATATATTGCTAGCAACAAATATTTGGAGCTAGCAATAAATATTTGGAGAGCTCTCGAAATCAATTAATGATATCTCGAAATCAATTAATGATATCTCGAAATCATTTGGAGAGCTCTCGAAATCATTTGGAGCGAGCAATATAACATTTGATTTGGAGAGCTCTCTAAATCATTTGGAGCTATCTCTAAATCATTTGAGAGCTCTCAAAATCATTTGGAGAGCTCTCGAAATCAATTAATGATATCTCGAAATCATTTTAGAGAGCTCTCGAAATCATTTGTAGCGAGCATTATATAACTTGATTTCGAGAGCTCTCCAAATCAAAGCTATATAATGCTCGCTACAAATGATTTCGAGAGCTCTCTAAATGATTTCGAGATATCATTAATTGATTTCGAGAGCTCTCCAAATGATTTCGAGAGCTCTCGAAATCATTTAGAGATAGCTCCAAATGATTTAGAGAGCTCTACAAATCAAGTTATATAATGCTCGCTATAAATGATTTCGAGAGCTCTCTAAATGATTTCGAGATATCATTAATTGATTTCGAGAGCTCTCCAAATGATTTCGAGAGCTCTCCAAATGATTTAGAGATAGCTCCAAATGATTTCGAGAGCTCTCCAAATGATTTCGAGATAGCTCCAAATGATTTAGAGAGCTCTCCAAATCAAAGTTATATAATGCTCGCTACAAATGATTTCGAGAGCTCTTTAAATGATTTTGAGATATCATTAATTGATTTCGAAAGCTCTCCAAATGATTTCGAGAGCTCTCCAAATCATTTAGAGATAGCTCCAAATGATTTAGAGAGCTCTCCAAATCAAGTTATATAATGCTCGCTACAAATGATTTCGAGAGCTCTAAATGATTTCGAGATATCATTAATTGATTTCGAGAGCTCTCCAAATGATTTCGAGAGCTCTCCAAATGATTTAGAGATAGCTCCAAATGATTTCGAGAGCTCTCCAAATGATTTCGAGAGCTCTTTAAATGATTTCGAGATATCATTAATTGATTTCGAGAGCTCTCCAAATGATTTCGAGAGCTCTCCAAATCATTTAGAGATAGCTCCAAATCATTTAGAGAGCTCTCCAAATCAAGTTATATAATGCTCGCTACAAATGATTTCGAGAGCTCTCTAAATGATTTCGAGATATCATTAATTGATTTCGAGAGCTCTCCAAATGATTTCGAGAGCTCTCCAAATGATTTAGAGATAGCTCCAAATGATTTAGAGAGCTCTCCAAATCAAAGTTATATAATGCTCGCTACAAATGATTTCGAGAGCTCTTTAAATGATTTCGAGATATCATTAATTGATTTCAAGAGCTCTCCAAATGATTTAGAGAGCTCTCCAAATCAAAGTTATATAATGCTCGCTACAAATGATTTCGAGAGCTCTTTAAATGATTTCGAGATATCATTAATTGATTTCGAGAGCTCTCCAAATGATTTCGAGAGCTCTCCAAATATTTATTGCTAGCTCCAAATATTTGTTGCTAGCAATATATATTTGAGTTTATGTAGATTTGGCGTTCCATACATAAACAGTGTTCATTGCATTACTCCATTAGTAGCTGAGAGTAGGAATGGGAGGTTACTCTGATATCACATTTTTTGTTCAGCGTAACGGTAATGATTCGATTTCGCGGGACATATACATTAACCGTAAACGGCAGTATGTTTGACAACAAAAGGCAATTTTATTGCAGAATAAGTTTAATGTAAATGTTAGTATTTTAATTCAGATGCAATGTATTAGTGGATAAGATTTGAGAATTACGGGCTTGTAAACTGTGCTGATTGATGACCGGGACATGCCCATTCGATGCACCACACGTATGACTCGATGACAACAACAGAAAATAATAACTAAACACACATAACAAGAAGTGTAAATACAGTTTCGTAGTGGATTCGTATTATACATAGTTTCTTTACTGAAAAAGAAATTACACCGGGACACCAGATGTGCATAAACTATAGAATCACTGATAAAAATGGACGCGACTCCGTAGAAGATGAGAGGGCGGACGGTCCCTGTTGACGCCACAACGCGGACATCGTTGATGAAATTTCGTCACGCCTGCAACATGATAGAAGGTTATCCCTATCTGAACTTGGTGATGATATGGCACGCCGTTCTTATATTTATTCCCGAAACAAGATATCTACTAAAAGATATAAGATATCTACTAAAATATATAAGATATCTACTAAACATATAAGATATCTTAATTAATTTGCATTTATATAAGATATCTTATAAACTATATAAGATATCTACTAAAGTATATGAGATATCTACTAAACTATATAAGATCTCTCATAAAGTATATAAGATATCTACTAAAGTTTAGTAGATATCTTATATAAAAAGTATATAAGATATCTTATAAACTATATAAGATATCTACTAAACTTTAGTAGATATCTTATATACTTTATGAGATATCTCATATAGTTTATAAGATATCTACTAAACTTTAGTAGATATCTTATATAAAAAAGTATGTAAGATATCTTATAAACTATATAAGATATCTACTAAACTTTAGTAGATATCTCATATAATATATAAGATATCTACTAAAGTTTAGTAGATATCTTGTTTCGGGAATAAATATAAGAACGGCGTGCCATATGATGACATGACTATTTGTGTAAGATCGGCTTAAAATATAACTATAGACCATTTGTATGCGGTTCATAAAAAATCCATGTATCTTTCTTGGTTCGAATCCTGAATACCGGTAGTGCAGCCTATTCAATGTGTATGATCACGTGGTACTAACAACGACAACAAGTATTGAAACTTCCAGAATCCATTGGATTCAAAGTACGTATTCTTTTATAGTGTCCTTATTACATAACGTATTTTGATGAAATATTAAGCTGCATTTGGTGGTCTCTGTATTTTCGCCCAAACTTCTGTCGTGAATGCGAAGAATCGATTTCCGTGTCTACCAGACACGAAATCGATTCTTCGCAAAAACGACATAAGTCTGCCGAACTCCCTGGACCAGCAAATGCAGCTCGTGAAGACGCGTTTGCTGCGCCATATTTCATCAAAATCAGTTCCATATTAAGGAAAATATCAACTAATACTTACTTTGGAGTGGGCGACGTTGTTGTTGTAGTAACCACGTGATCATGCACCTTGGTATTGCTAAAAGATACCCTACATGTATGTTCTAATATCCCGAAACATAGTTGAACCATTCAAATCGGCAAACCTATTTGAAGTACTTCACAGTGAATGAGAAAATGAAAAAAGTGTACCAACTTGCCCCGGTCTCCCATATATTTAAACAGTTATTGACCTACAAAAACACACTAAAAGCACACATGCTTATGATGACGACGACGATGATGATGCACGATGATAATCTATCTTTATAGTAGAGTGACGAGAGATGGTAAAAACGGTGAAAGCATACAGTGTTATGTGTGTTAAAGGTACATACCCACTCAGTATATATGCACAAACTGTTCTTTATAAGAATTAAACCAGATAGTTTTGTATATTCTGTAGATATGACATTTTCTGTCAAACTAAACATTCATTCAGCATTACCCCACATACTGATTGGCATTATTATACAGTTTATATCAGACGTGAATTTCCACACTGATTTCAGGGGCAATATCCGTGTTTCCTTAAAATGTTAACGAACATTTCTATTTATACTCTGTATTTATTTTTAGCTCACCTGCACGAAGTGCAGAAGAGCTTATGGCATACCCCCGGCGGCGTCGGCGTCGTCCACAAACTTAACGTTGGGTAAATGTCTTATAATTTCTGTTTCCTTTCATGGAACACCTTGTTATTTCATACATGCATTCCTCAGATGACCCTCTAGCATGCTGTAGCAAATCCACGACCCACCACCCAGCCCTTACCCCAAGGTCAAGGTCGCACACTTTAACACATTCATAAACTTAACGTTGGGGGTAAATTTCTTATAACATCTGTTTCCTTTCATGGAACGCCTTGATATTTCATATATGCATTCCTCAGATGACCCTCTATCATGCTGTAGCAAATCCATGACCCACCACCCAACCCTTACCCCAGGGTCAAGCTCACAAACTTAGCACATTCATAAACTTAACGTTGGGGTAAATGTCTTATAACATCTGTTTCCTTTCATGGAACACCTTGCTATTTCATATATGCATTCCCCAGATGACCCTCTATCATGATGTAGCAAATCCACGACCCAACACCCAACCCTTACCTCAATGTCAAGGTCACAAACTTGGCATGTTCATAAACTTAACGTTGGGGTAAATGTTGTGTAACTTCTGTTTATTTACAGGGAATGCCTTCACATTTCATACATGCATTCATCTGATGACCCTCTATCATGCTGTAGCAAATCCACGATCCACCACCCAACCCTTACCCCAAAGTCAAGGTCACAAACTTAGCATGTTCATAAACTTGACGGTGGGGTAAATATTGTGTAACTTCTGTTTATTTACAGGGAACGCCTTCATATTTCATACATGGATTCATCTGATGATACTCTATCGTCCTATAGCAAATCCATGACCCACCGCCCATCCCTTACCCCAAGGTAAAGGTCACAAACTTGGCACGTTCATAAACTTAACGTTGGGGTAAATATTGTGTAGCTTCTGTTTATTTACAGGGAACGCCTTCACATTTCATACATGCATTCATCTGATGACCCTCTATCATGCTGTAGCAAATCCACGATCCACCACCCAACCCTTACCCCAAAGTCAAGGTCACAAACTTAGCATGTTCATAAACTTGACGTTGGGGTAAATATTGTGTAACTTCTGTTTATTTCAGGGAACGCTTCATATTTTCATACATGGATTCATCTGATGATTACTCTATCGTGCTATAGCAAATCCATGACCCACCGCCCATCCCTTACCCCAAGGTAAAGGTCACAAACTTGGCACGTTCATAAACTTAACGTTGGGGTAAATATTGTGTAACTTCTGTTTATTTACAGGGAACGCCTTCATATTTCATACATGGATTCATCTGATGATACTCTATCGTGCTATAGCAAATCCATGACCCACCGCCCATACCTTACCCCAAGGTCAAGGTCACAAACTTAGCACATTCATAAACTTAACGTTGGTGTAAATGTCTTATAACATCTGTTTTCTTTCATGGAACGCCTTGATATTTCATACATGCATTCCTCAGATGACCCTCTATCATGCTGTAGCAAAGCCACGACTCGCCACCCTACCCTTACCGCAAGGTCAATGTCACAAACCTAGCACATTCATAAACTTAACGTTGGGGTAAATGTTGTGTAACTTCTGTTTATTTACAGGGAATACCTTCATATTTATGCCCCCGCTACCGAAAGGTACGGGGGCATATAGTGTTACCGGCGTCCGTCCGTACGTCCCGATATTACCATATTCTTTAGTAACTTCTACATGGCTTCACATATTATGTCAATATTTATACACGTGATACATATGAACATGCCTTACACACTCCACCCCCCAGTACTTCGACCTTGACCTTTGGCCTTGACCTTTTCCACTTTAAATGTTTGCTTGGCACTTTGGGACAGATCTACGTGCACGTTTCTCTATCCTACACTAACTTCTCAATACTTTTGCCAATCGCTTAAATATTTATACACATGATACATATGAACATGCCCTACAGACTCCACCACCCAGTACTTCGACCTTCACCTTTGACCTTCACCTTTTCTACTTTAAATGTTTACTTAGCAATTTGGGACAAATCTACGTGCACGTTTCTCAATCGTACAATAACTTCTCAATACTTTCGTCAATCGCTTAAATATTTATACACATGATACATATGAACATGCCTTACACACTCCACCACCCATTACTTCGACCTTCACCTTTGACCTTCACCTTTTCCACTTCAATTGTTTACTTGCCACTTTGGGACAAATCTACGTGCGCGTTTCTCAATCCTACACTAACTTCTCAATACTTTTGCCAATCGCTTAAATATTTATACACATGATACATATGAACATGCCCTACACACTCCACCACCCAGTACTTTGACCTTCACCTTTTTTACTTTAAATGTTTACTTAGCAATTTTGGACAAATCTACGTGCACGTTTCTGAATCCTACAATAACTTCTCAATACTTTTGCCAATCGCTTAAATATTTATACACATGATACATATGAACATACATGCATTCCTCAGATGACCCTCTAGCATGCTGTAGCAAATCCATGACCCACCACACAACCCTTACCCCAAGGTCAAGGTCGCACACTTTAACACATTCATAAACTTAACGTTGGGGGTAAATTTCAACATCTGTTTCCTTTCATGGAACGCCTTGATATTTCATATATGCATTCCTCAGAGATGACCCTCTATCATGATGTAGCAAATCCACAACTCACCACCCAACCCTTACCCCAAGGTCAAGGTCGCAAACTTAGCATGTTCGTAAACTTAACGTTGGGGTAAATGTTTTGTATCTTCTGTTTCTTTACAGGGAACGCTTTGATATTTCATACATGCATTAATCTGATGATCCTCTATTGTGCTACAGCAAACCCATGACCCCCACCCATTTCCCCAAGATCAACATCATAAACTTAACGTTGGAGTAAATGTCTTTTTATAACTTCTGTTTCTTTACAGGGAACGCCTTGATATTTCATACATGCATTCATCTGATGATACTCTATCGTGCTATAGCAAATCCATGACCCACAGCCCATGTCTTACCCAAAGGTCAAGGTCACAAACTTAGCATGTTCATAAACTTAACGTTGGGGTAAATGTTGTATAACTTCTTTTTCGTTACAGGGAACGCTTTGATAGTTCATACATGTATTCATCTGATGATCCTCTATTGTGATACAGCAAATCCATGACCCCCCCCCCCCCCCCCCCCTTTATCCCCAAGATCAACATCATAAACTTAACGTTGGAGTAAATGTCTTTTTATAACTTCTGTTTCTTTACAGGGAACGCCTTGATATTTCATACATGCATTCATCTGATGATCCTCTATTGTGCTACATCAAATACATGACCCCCACCCCTTTCCCCAATGTCAAGGTCACAAACTTAACATATTCATACATGCATTCCTCATGTGAAAAGCTATCATGCTGTAGAAAATCAGCAACTTAGTGCGTTCGTAAACTTAACGTTGGGTTACATTTTGTTTTACTTCTGTTTTCAGGGTGCACATTGATATTTAATACATGCATTCATCTTAATAAGCTATATTATACTATAGCAAACCCACGACGTACCCACCTTGCACCACTGACCCCAATGTCAAGGTCCACCGCACGCCCCTTAACCCAAGGTCAAGTTATATAATATTCATGTTTTTTGTATGCAACTGTGCTTGTTTGAGTTGCAATGATCATACTTTATAATCTGCCGAGAATATTATTTATAAAAAATATCCTGCCTCATTTGCATATGAAAAGTGCCCGATACCACTGCGAGTCACTATCAGTAAAATACATATTACTAAATGATAATACCTGTATAGCAGGCACTCGTATTTTTTAGAACTGGTGGAATAGTGACACAATTATACCCTTATTCAATTCCTATAAAGAACAGTTTATGCCTACTGAGTGGGTATGTACCTTTAATTAGGGTAAACAATAGATTAAGATCATGTTGAAAACAATGGGTCCAACTCTAAGGACTGGTGTGGTGACCCCACGTACAGCCTGCTTGCAAACTTCAAGACTTGACTGCACGACAACAGTGCACTGTTCCACTGCACAACTGTCCATGTAAAGAACGAGTACTAGCTGTAGTAGTAGCTGGAATGTGTATGTAGGTCAATGGGTGCATTTGCCTCGTTATTCTCGTGGGATGCCTGAGGTACGATGGGAGTGGAATAGCAACTATGTTATTGACCCTTTTGTAGAACATTATCAGACGCGCATAGCACTTAGTACACATTGTGATCAGTAAGCGGAGACTGTGGCGTGCGATGTACGTGAGTGTATGATATAAGTACAGATATATGTATTAGTGGTCGCGGCATGGTCTGAAATCTGTTTGCCTATTTGCCACGATTGTGGTGTTTCTGCGTTTATTATATTTAGTAGTTTACCCATGTACGCCATCTTGCATTGTACGTATATTATACCATATATATAGTCATGTATGTATGCTCCTGAGGCAGTTGCATGCCTCGATGAAATAAACTATTCTACATATGCATGTACGGTCCGAGCTTTTATCGACACCATGCAGGTATATATTTGGCTTGATACACCGACTCCAACACCTCATCATCCATAATGTAATTGTGACGAATTGGTTTTCTAGACCGGGAGATATTTATTACTTGACATTTGCTCAATTTCATCTGGAAGGTCATTATAATGTATAGCAACATACTTGGACAAAGGACAGACCCCAGGGGAACTCCCGATGTGACCTGTATTACTGCACGAGAATGACTCGCCTTCTAAGACGACTGTCTGTATGCGACCCAGGGGAATGATCTAATCCAGTTAACTGTGTTGCTGTTAATTACTGGATAGTTCTTCTATTAGCTCAATTAGTTGAGTCTCGCATGATCGGCTTTCACGAAAGCCATGCTGGAGGTTGTACAATATAGTATGGTGGGTGGTGGTCGGGCGAATGAGACGGCGTAAATTAACGGTATGGGTTCCTCCTTATAGGAATCACGATTTGCCTGGTTTGGCCCTCAGGTACGTTTTTATCTTTGGCTCTTTAGTTACCTGGAAGTTGGGTTATTGCCCATTATAAAAGTAGTAAGATTATTACTGATCCTACTGCTTTTGGGAGGGGCCAAGTGATTCTGGTGTTGCGAGGACCTGGCATCAGATGAGGATTATTCTGATTTCAGGGCTGAATATATAGTTTTGTTATTGTAAATATTCAGTTCTGATTTGGGATTTTCCCCCCCACCCCCCCCCCCCCCCCCATGTGTACATGTACTTGAACATGTACTTGGACAAATGGGATTTAGCACTAAACCCATTGACCCGGGCTTAAATGACCTTAGCTGTTGATAGGCCGTCAACCCCAACAAACAAACAAACAAACAAACAAGATAGTATGTCTAGTGAAATGTTTTGCGAGACTGGAGGCGACGACATGCTCCATTACCTTACATAACACACAGGTTAGGGAAATTGGCCTATAGTTGGCTGGGTTGCTACGGACTCCTTTCTTGAATAGGCGGCATACAGTGGCCGTAGACCAATCAGAAGGGATCTCACCAGAGGACAGTGATTTGGAAAACAGGATATGAAGTATGGGTGAAATCTGGCATTTCAGGTGTCGAAGCACAAGTGTTTTTTATACCATCTGGGACAGAAGCCTTGTCTGGTTTGAGATTGGCAACTATAGTTTCATGATGCCATTTACTGAAATGGATATACATGTATTTCAGGCATTGTTGGGTATTTCGGTCTGAATTGATCCGAAATCCTAGCTTGGACCTGCACCGCGGCGATCGTGCTCTATATCAGTGTATATCGAGTCTTGGCAGAGTTGACTCAGGGTTAGGAGAGAGGATGGGGTAAAAGCAGAGTGAAATTGGTTGTTCAAGATATTGGCCTTATCATTATTTCTGGTGTCGAGCGTGTCATCTGTTTTTTATCAGTGGGGGATATGCCATGTGAGTCTTGTTTTGATAAGGGAAAACATTTTTTCCTGAAGAATTTAGGGTTGTGTTCAGCATGTGTACCATCGCCATCAGTATCACTTTCTAAACCCAAAATATCTTCAAGGTAATTTCCATAAGCCTGTTTAATTTTAGCTTTAACCATATGTCGATATAGTTCACAAAATGTTTCTATCACTCGAATTTCCATGCAGTCCTTTTATGTTTTTGAAATAAACTATCGCGCTTCCTGATCAATCTTTTAATCGGTCGAGTTAACCATGGCAAACTTTTCTTATAACTTAAGTTTCTGATAGGGATATATTTGAAAATACCCTTCATAGTTTCATTTTTAAAAAGTGTCCAAAGAGCTTCTACTGATAGGTGGGGGTACTGCTTTTCACAATATTTGAAACAGGTGATGATTATGATAATGATGATGGTGATGATGATGATCGGCTAATTATAAGGTTAATAATGTGTGTTTGAAATGAGAGTTTATATGCCGTGAGGCAAAAAGGAAAGGAAGAAGTTTCATGTACCATAGATATAATTGACATTTCAAAAGCAAGCTAAAAGCACACGTGATTATAACGACGATGATGATGCACGATGATAATGATACTGATGCTAACAATAATAATAATAATAATCTAACCGTAAATCCTTGGTTCTAACATTCTAAGGGACGTTTACCTTTTGTTGTTCGTATACGTTTGTATGCCTCCCATCGAACCTACCTTTGCTTCCTGAACATTTAGATTTTTAATACATATTGATTATTGCTGTTTATTTGATATGATATGCATAATATGTCTTGTTTGTCTTTATATCAGTAGAGATGCTCTACACGTGCGAGTGATGAAAATGATTCATCGTTGTATAGAAGTAGACGAAGGAGATTGCTGAGTTGAAGGAGTAGTATTCGCATCAAACCAGTACTCGGACATTAATTTGCTACAGGTTTAAACATAGAATTTAATTAAAAATGTTTAGAAAATAATATACGGTGATTCTATATTTCAATAGACAGTGTTCATTCCCGTCTCTTTACATTTGAGTCAACAAGTGAAAAAATAAAGCTAAAGATAACTTGTGTGCTAGCCTATAGTTGCGTCCCGTACAACCCGCCTTACCCGGGTTCCATTTATTCGTGGTAAACACTATTTCCGGCATAAGCAAACAACTGTGCAACATATCGGTTGTTTACACATGCAAATGTGTAACTAGGACAACGATTGTGCACTGAATCGAGAAATAATTCCAAATGTAACATTTCCTGGGAAGTTCTGAATGATACCAATATACCCCACCCACATAAAGTGGTGATCTCTTTGAAACTATTGATACTTTTTATTGTTTAAAATTTTCATGTCAGCGTCTGCGTTGCAAGATATCGTCCGACATCGTTTTTATCGCGTGAACAATAAAATAAAACCTAAAATCATTGCAAGTTAAAAATTATATATTTTTAGTAACATTTTATCTATTTTCACTTTAAGCAATGTGTCATGTTGTTGTATGACGTTTATGTTTTCCTGCAGAATTCTCTGAAAATCAGACCTGTGGTTTCCTAGAATATCTAAAAAATAGTAACATAGCTTCAGAAACCTATGGTGGGCTGTTGCTTGTCATAAAATAAGTGTGCTGATGTGGGATTATAAAGCACACATTTTTTTTATGATTTCAAACAATTTAACTGATATGTTTCAGTTGATAAAAATAATTAAAGTGTTCATCACTTGATTTGTTCCAGTTTTCAAGATATTTACCACTGTTGACTTGTTTCTTTTTCAAGTTGTGTTGCCTTGAACAATTTAGCACACGTGTAGCCCACCATAGTATGTCAAAAACTCTTTTATGAGATTGCCTCGACTATATGGGACCATATGCTAGAGGATGATTGTAGGCATGTCACTTCCTCTATGAATGTTCTAGCCAGTTTTGTGCTGTGTATTTAGCTTTTTTTTAATTAAAATATGTGAATCACATGTGGAAGTAACAAACAAAAGACTAGTTTTCAGGATTTGTGTTTTATTTCATTTATAATTGATATTCGAAGCACTAGTACCGTGGGTATACGGACCTGCTGTCTACTGTCATTTCGGCTAATTCTGCGCATCGGCTAATGCGCAATTCACGTCAAATTTAGCCTTGCGTAATTGCTACGCTGGCACAATTTTATCACATTCCAATAGTTTGGTAAAAAGTTATTCTGAATATATAGTCAAAATGTGTCAAATCCTTCGATCCTGCTGATGGAAAAGCAGTCTTATTTAGTAAATTAACTGTTCAACTAAGAAACTAACCTGTCATGTCGCTGGATAGTTCTGCTTCAAGTTTAATACCAATTTTGCTATGCTGATCCAGTATGCTAACCCTTTTGTTTACTGTACCAGATGCGCAGCATTAGCAGAAAAAAAACATGACATTTTTCCTGCACATGCGTCTTTGAAATCTTTACTCAATATGGGGACGGTAATGAACCTTAAATTTGTTTGGAAAGCCTTAGGTGCGCATAATTAGCCGACACCATTGTATATATTATGTGGCTGTGACTGGAGAAATTGTAGCTTTTGTGAAATTTGTGACCAGTGTAGCTACTGATCAAAAAGCACACTCTTGTAGCCTGATAGCGATCTATTTATGCAATTTGATTGTTAGAAGCTGGGAGGGTGTTTCATTGATGGAATGGCTAACAGTGCAGATCTTGATCAGACTGCGGATGCACAGCCACAGGCTGATCTGGATCTACACTGGTCACAAAACCCATAAGCCCCATTTCTCCAGTCACGGCCACATATGTGGTAATAGTCAAATAGAGAAGTCATGTGTTTATGACTGTGTTTGGTGCTGATCATGTTCTTGACTAGGCCTGGAACGAATGATGAATGTATGTATGGTCCATGACTAGGCCTAGTGTCTTTGATAATATCTTTGTTGAGACTCGTTGCGGGAAGTAACTGCAGAATACTCTTGTATCGTCCGTACCCAGATTTACGATGCCCTTCATAGGTTTCCCCTACATTGTGAGACAACAGGCCACATTTTCTTGTTTTTTTTTATGAATGCTGCCAGTACGACCCAAGTTTGACCGCCCAAGACCTTAAATGACTGTTGCTGTTGGTAGACTGTTAAACACCAATAAATCAATCAAATTGACCACCCGAGGTCAAGGTCATTGAGGATTTATGATTTTTTTATTATCAAGGCTGCCAGCAAGGGGATTAGCTTCATTTAACGATGCCATTTCTTGTTTCTGTTTCACTTTTGTTCACTATTGTCTTTCATTGCAGCAAATCTTTTTGAGTCACCTATGTCTGTATGGGATGACGCCCCGTCTTCCCTGACATCATTCACTCCTCTCAGCTCAGACGTACAAGCCTCGGGCAATTTCCTCAAACGATGGTTCCGCAGAGGAAAAGGTACACTGTCATATGATGAGTAGATGCACAAAGTTTATTTTGATTCGACCCCGTGTCATGGATTATCTCTCCCTTTTTAGCTCACCTGAGCGAAGCTCATGTGAGCTATTGTTACCGCAATGTGTCCGTCCTTCTGTCGTCCATGAACATTTTCAAACGTCTTCTCCTCGGTAACCATTGAGCCTATAGTCACCAAACTTCATGGTCATGGTCCTTAGGCAGGGGTATTACAAAATTGTTAAAATGACGTCATTACGTTATCCAAGATGGCCGCCGTCTAAAAACCACACAAATTCTTCAAAAAAATCTTCTTCTCAAGAACCGCCAACCGGATTTCAACACTTGGTAGGAATGATCGATGTACAATGCTCTTTCAAAACTGGTGGGTGGAAGGTGGGTGGAAGCGATAGGTATTTTAACGATCGGGGTTCATCCTTACCGAAATTCCGACTGGAGACCTGGTTTGGCCCTCACATATGTCTTTGGCATTTTGTAATTGACAGTTGAATCTGGTTATACCCCTTATGTGAGTATTACGATTGTTCGTAATCCTGTTTTAGGGGAAGGGGCCAAGTGACTTTGGTGTGGTATGGACCTGCCACCAGTAGCCCATTTAATCAACATTGCAAAGTGTACTTTAGTAGCAAAGTATACTTTGAGGGAGAAATTTTCAATTTTATGATAAATTTATTAATTTTTATTATACTGAATTTATTACATTATCACAGCCAATTTGGCTGTGATAATGTAATAAATTCAGTATAATAATTCTGCATACTTTTAATCATGAAATATATGCATTTGTTAGTTCTATATAAAATAATGTATTTCAGGAAAAATAAATGATTACTCCCTCAAAGTATACTTTGCTAGTAAAGTATACTTTGCAATGTCGATGAAATAGGCTACTGGTCAGGTTATTCTAATTTCAGGGCTGAATATATTGTTTCTCGATGTAAATATTCCGTTCTGATTTTGGAATTTTCCCCCCAATGCAGCAGGTTAAAACGGGATCGAACCCGTTTGCCCAGCCTTACATGACCTTAGCTGTTGATAGGCCAGTAAACACCAATAAACAAACAAAAAAACAAACTTTCAAACTGTTAAAATGGTGACCCCGGGGTCAAAAATGGGCGTGGCCCGTGGAGTCAAATTGGTGTCAAATTTTATTTTTGACTGAATATGGTCCTGTCATATATCAAATCAAAGGTATCAACGAGGCGATCACTCTGGTGCATCTTTTGTCAAATCAAAGGTATCAACGAGGCGATCACTCTGGTGCATCTTTTGTCGAAATCGGATGATTATGTCATCCAAGATAGCCGCCAAAAGGTCGTTCTTTTATTGGAGATTTCAAAATTCTTTTTCACACAAACCACTTGGCCCATGGTGGCCAAACTTCACAGTTATGGTTCATAGGTGAAGCCTTTTCAGATTTGTTAAAACGGAGGTCGTCGCTAATCCAAGATGGCCGCCGTCTAAAAATAGCACAAATTCTTAAAAAAAATTCTGAACGCCAGCCGGATTTCGACGAAACTTCGTAGGAATGATCGATGTAGAATGCTCTTTCAAAATTGTTAAAATGGTGACCCCGGGGTCAAAAATGGGCATGGCCCGTGGGGTCAAATTGGGGTCAAATTTTATTTTTGACCGAATATGCTCATGTCATATCAAATTGAAGGTATCGATGAGGCGATTGCTCTGGTGCAATATTTGTCGGAATCGGATGATTATGTCATCCAAGATGGCAGACGAAAGGTCAAAAGGTCATCCTTTTATGAGAGATTTTAAACATCGTTGTCTCATGAATCGATTGGCCAATGGTCAGCAAACTCTACCTGTATGGTCCTTAGGTGAAGCCTTTCCAAAGTGGCCGCCGTCTAAAAATAGCACATTCTTAAACAATCTTTTTCTCATGAACCGCCAGCAGGATTTTGACGAAACTTGGTAAGAATGATCGATGTACAATGCTCTTTCAAAGTTGTTAAAATGGCGACCCTGGTGACAAAAATGGGCATGGCCTGGGGGTCAAATATGGGTTAAATTTCATTTTTGATAGAATATAGCCATGTCATGTATCAAATCTAAGATATCGACAAGACTATCGCTCTGGTGAATTATTTGCCGAAATCGGATAATTACGTCATCCATGATGGCCGCCAAAAGGTCCATTTATTCGCGATTTTGAACGTCTCTTTCTCAGGAACCACATGGCCGATGCTGGCCAAACTTTATAGTAAGTTAAGATCCTTGGGTGAAGCATTTTCAGATTTGGTAAAATGAGAGTCATCGCTTAATCCAAGATGGCCGCATCTAAAAATAACACAATTTTTTTGAAACACTTTATCATATGAAATCAATATCACATTCTCCTCTGGTGTTCATGGAGTCAGGTGAGCGAATTAGGGCCATCATGGCCCTCTTGTTGACTTACAATTTCCAATGTTGCTTTGTAACTCGTAAAACGTTTAAACCGTACTAGCTACAGACCTGAAACTTGGTATGTATCTTCCTTATGATGAGTAGATGCACAAAGTTTATTTCAATTTTTTATTCAACCCCCGGGTAATAGATTATCTCCCCATATTCGACTTAGAATTTCCCAATTTTGCCTTGTAAGTCGTAAAACTTTTAAACCGTACTAACTACAGACCTGAAACTTGGTTTGTATCTTCCTTATGATGAGTTGATGCACAAAGTTTATTTTGATTTTTGATTTGACCCCTGGGCCATGGATTATCTTCCCATTTTTGACTTAGAATTTCCCAAGTTTGCCTTGTAACTTGTAAATTTTTTAAACCGTACTATAGCTACAGACCTGAAACATGGTATGTATCTTCCTTATGATGAGTAGATGTGCAAAGTTTAGTTTGATTTTTGATTCGACCCCCGGGTCATGGATTATCTCCCCCTTTTTGACTTAGAATTTCCCAATGTTACTTTGTAACTCGTAAAACGTTTAAACCATACTAGCTACAGACCTGAAACTTGGTATGTATCTTCCTTATGGTAAGTAGATGCGCAAAGGTTATTTCGATTTTTGATTCAACCCCCGGGTAATAGACTATCTCCCCATATTCGACTTAGAATTTCCCAATTTTGCCTTATAACTCATAAAACTTTAAAAACCGTAATAGCTACTGACTTGAAACTTGGTATGTAGCTTCCTTATGACGAGTAGATGAGCCATTAATACCATAAATTTTGTAAATATTTTTCTTATTTGTTTGTACAGTGTTGAAGTACGAGGTGCAGACATAATGTTCTCGGACTGTCTTGATAAATAATTATAGGTTATTGGATTTGTACGGAAATATATTTCGATGTACGAGTTCGTTCGAAGCTAGTCGGTCCGCCGAACGAACAAGTACGCCGAAATATATTTCCGTACAAATCCAATAACCTATAATTATTATATACTTATTATATACATATTTGCCCCATTGACTTTGCATTGACTTTGACTTTGCGTACAATACGGCAATTTATTGGTGGGTAGCAACATGCAAAGTCAATGGGGCAAATATGAAAGTATATAATAATTGAATATAATTCCAGCACAAAAATATTTACACAATTCCCTAACATTTGATTGGTCCGTTGCAAGTCTCCGTCCAAAATTTATATCCCAGTAAACTCCATGCCGAACTACTTTCCGTAACCGTCAGGCTCAGTTAAAATAATTCTTAAGAAAACGGAAAATAAACACATTTTCTTGATGAATTTATTTCAAATGTTGGAATTATAAGGAATGAATGGCCTTTTTGTGGAATTTATCGGGGATATAAACTTGGAAAAGTCGCGGGAATACTGGACGAGGCCTTAAATTATTATTATTTTTTTTTTTTTTTTTTTTTTTTTTTTTTCGAAAATTGTGATTTTTTATCGCTTCGTCCAGTATTCCCGCATTTATACCCCGATAAATTCCACAAAAAGGCCATTTATTCCTATAATAACTGTCACATCGTTCATTTTGATATGACATTTACATGTTGTCAAATCAGACTGTTTTGAAAATAAAAACATACATTTCAATAAACCGGTAACATGTGATGCGTAACTATAACGATAAAATAGCGACACTACGAAGCAGTTGAAAATTTGCACTGTTCACTGACAGAAATGCACTGGCCATTTCAAATTTATGACGTAACGTTAATGGATGGAGTAACTTTCGGTGATTATTTCTGTATTTGATTGCATTGTGACTCCAACTCGCACGTGTGTATTCTGACATGGTGGTGAAACAGCATTGCAGATCTATTGCACATGTACAATGGACCTCTCCAAACCGGACACCCTGGGAGGTCCCCAGGGTGTCCAGTTTAGAGATGTTCCACTGTAAGCCAGACATACGACCATGCCAAGGCTGTGCTTTGCGAACTGGCATTATCATCATAAATACACACCAATGAAACCCATACAATTAAGGATACACAAACTGCCTGTGTGTCCGGTTTAGAGAGGTTCTACTGTATATTGAAAATATATTTAATATATTAAGCATTTAATTCATGATGGAAGAAGGAATCAAGTGTTGAATGGCATTATTCTATAGAAAGCAACAGGTATCCAGATGTGTTAACGATAGCAAATATAGAAGTGTCACTCCATCAAAATTATTGAGAGTCGGGGCTCCAGATAAGGAATTAGTAATTGAGTATTGTCACTCCATCATTTCTGAAGTATTTCAAAATTTTAATTGGGTAAAATAGAATCACACTACTGTTTACACATGAGCAGACCACACTTATTGAATAGTTTGCTTCCTAATGAAAAACACATCTTGGTATTTCATTTGAATTGTCTCCTTGGAGACAATTCTAATGAAATACAAAGATGTGTTTTCATGGAAAAATAAGAAAATATGCTATATTTGTGGTCTGTTTATTGCTTTCTGTAGCATGATAAAGATACCACAAATTTGTCATTGCTTTTTGATACTCACTACTTCTGATTTCAATTGGGTTTTTGGCTATTTTAATTGGGTATTTACGCAAATACGCAGCGTATTATTATACTGAATTTATTACATTATCACAGCCAAAATGGCTGTGATAATGTAATAAATTCAGTATAATAAAAATTAATAAATTTATCCTAAAATTGAAAATTTCTCCCTCAAAGTATACTTTGCTAGAAAAGTATACTTTTCAATGTTGGTGAAATCGGCTACAGGTAACGAGCTGTGTATTGGCCAAATACATATTGACTAATAACATAAACGTCATATCAGGCACTGACCTGATATCATAAGAATATTGAAACAACAAATTGAGCAAAGACGTTTCATTGGTCGAACGGCATCACATGATGGTACCGAATGACGTCAGTGTAACGATTAACGTAAAGAAGTCCATGTTCACATAAAAAAAACAAACTATTTTACGTTATAAAATAAAATATTACCTGAAAATAGAATACCAGCCGAGTATCTGCTGATATCGAGTTATCTGACTCGTCTCGGAAATGTTAGGAATTCCTTGGCAAGCCTCGGAATTTCTACACGTTTCCTAGCCTTGCAAGATAAACTTGATATCAAATTATAGTCTCTGTATTTTGCCTGAATTCCTTACAGATGACTCTGACAAAGACTCGGACAGCGCGCCTGGGAGTAAATCGTCGAGCAGGGAGGTATCAGTGGACCGGGAGACGAGTACGGCCCCCCAGCCCGGGGACCTGTCATTGGGCCAGCTTACTGACTCCAGCAGCTCCCTCACTGCACAAAGTAAGCTGGCGTTGGGTCTGTGACACTGTGTCTGGGTCCCAGTGTTCTGCCAAAGTCTCGGATCCATTGAGACAATTTCATGGTTTTAGCTCCTTTCCCATTATAAGAAAAATGGGTGATACATGTACTTGTACTCAAAATTAACCATTTCACCCCTAAGTAACTGGAATGGATTTTGTTATGTTAATTTTTCAACCAATATAACTATCACAAAATGGTTTTCAGACTAGTCCATTTATGAACAGGGGGTATTTTTTGTTCTAAAAAAATACGAAAATTACTTTGAAAAAGTGCAGATCCTGATGAGACGGCTCGTCACGAGCCGGCTCATCTGGATCTGCACTGTTTGCATAAACCGCTATAGCGGGCTTTCTGGTTCAAAGGGTTAATAACATAGTGTGATTGGTCAATGGTATCTTGTGGTAACTGGGAAATGATCACTGGCAGAAGGTCGTGGATCTGTAGCTGTTACTGGAAAAATGGGACTTATGGCATTTGTGGCCAATCTAGTTCTTGATCTGTCAATATGGTTGAAGAAATGGGGCTGATGGCATTTGTTATCAGTCTAGCTCCCGATATGTGGCTATAACTGAGAACTGGGGGCCGGGGGGTCGTAATTTTCACATTACCTAACAGTTTTCTTGTAAACAAATTTTGAATTTATATTTATTGAACATAGGCTGCATAGCCTATGTTCAATAAATGTAAATCCATCAACTGAAATTTACAGACGATTCTAAAGTTCTACTTACAAACATTTTAGTCGTACGAAGTTTAGTGAAGTGGCCCACCGGGGCCTATGTCATTGTGGTAAATATTGCTTCTGATTTGGTACCGTTACTGGAGAAATTGGGCTTACAGCATTTGTTGCTAGTCTGTCTCCTGGTCTGCTAGCTATCTCTTACACCCTGCTAATGATCACTGAACTTCGTACAACTGAAATGTGCGTAAGTGTAAAATTATGATAGTACATTTCACATTAACAATGTTTTCTTGTAAACAATTATTGGATTTAGATTTATTGAACATAGGTCTGAAATGCTGTTTCACCACCATGTCAGAATACACACGTGCGAGTTGGAGTCACAATGCATAAATCCATCAATTCAAATTTCCAGACGATCCAAAATTTGCACTTACGAATATTTTAAAGTTTAGTGAAATGGTCCCCTGTTGTTTCATAGAAGCATTGTGTTCACCGTCGGATGGATCCGACACTGATTAGGTGCAGATGACCGGGTGATCACTGTTTGGATATTATGTATTGTAAATTCTATCGACCTCACTTCTCATGTGATTTGGTACCTAAGAAAACACAGATGTGATTTATTATCTTGAAAAAATAGTTGCAGAAACCGTAGTATTTTCTGTGAATGATGTCAACAGTTTCTAAACTTTTCATAGCAATTGCGGAATTCTATTATTGTATAATTCTATTCCGCATTTGCTCTGAACATTTCGTCAACTTGTGATATCATTTATGGAAAAAATATAGTAAACTTTGCATTTGCTCTGAACATTTCATTGACTTACGATGTCATTTACGTGTGTTTCATTAATCGAATGGCGAACATTGCAGATGTTCATCAGACTGTGTGGATACACAGGCTGATCTGGATCTACACTGGTTGCAAAATCTCCAGTCACAGCTAAATATGACCATCGTTGTTATTGGGACGTTAAACCTTTCACTAATTGTTGATACATGTACAGTCGAACCTCCCCGAACGGCCACCTCTCTACAACACCCTCTGTAACAGCCGCTATTTTATATCCCAAATGGATGATTTCCTCTATATCTAACCCTTAGACTGCTGAGCATGAACATTGTCCTCTGATGTTGCTTTTGCATTCTTTCTAAATAAAACATGTTTAGACAGCACTTTAGAATCATTTCCATTGGAAATGATTCTAAAATGCTGTCAAAGCATGTATTTGATGAGAATTATCAAAGAAAATAAATAAACATCAGACGATAAAATTTAATTCAGCATTAACCTCCCTACAACAGCCACCTCTCTACAACAGCCAGTTTTACGTCCTCCCATGGGTGGTTGTTGTAGAGAGGCTGCACTGTATTTCAGATGTTCCACCGGCACAAGAAGCCGTTAGCGACGTTGTGCCACAGAAGGATCCCGTGGACAAGATGGAGTTAGTCACTGCACCACGCAGGCTGAATTCTGTCATTACCCGCCTTAGTGCCATCCTCGAACACAGGACATCGGTACTAAACTTTACCCTTACACCGCTATCTTATTTTTGTTGTCGTCTGCTGTTTATTTTCTATTTTCCATTTTTATCATCAAAAACATGCTTTGACAGCACTTCAGAATAATTTACAACATTCTTTGACATCACTTCAGAATTATTTCCATTGGAAATGATTCTGAAGTGCTGCCAAACCATGTTTTTATTGAGAAATAAAGCAAGATATATGAGCTGCGTCGTGAGAAAACCTGTCTTCGGGAGTCTGACGACGTCACAAGATATGACGTCGTGAACTTAGCTGACGTAATTTCAGCCGAGATTTTCAATTATCGACGTTTGCCAGAACGCCGTGTTAGGTTTGTTCCGTTGTGTTAAAGGTATCTAACGAACAGAATATATCTATAATCTGGCATATATGGGTGTGAAAAAAGCGAAACAGTCTTCGATCTGTCATGGATCCTGTCTGAGAATGTATTGGATGAACGTTAGACTGCCGTACGGTCGTACGATCGAAATCCACCATTTTTATTTGAAACGGGCACATCTTATATTATGTTTTTATTAGCAATAATGGCGTAAGGGTAATTTTCTTTTATTATTTTGCTGCCGATATCACATATAAAAATGTTTGTCTGTTATTGATATGTGTTTTTTATGTTCCGTTATTTTGACATATAATATTTTCTTTGACACAGTTTACATATAATTGTCCACATTAACTGCTATCGACCACCATTTACAGGTGGAAACTCTGTGTAAGCTACATTTTTTATTTACATACAGATGGTCGGCAGCATATTTGTAGACCGTTGTAGCCTGGGCCCGGTTTCCCGCACAACTATATGTTTCAGATCTGGTTAACTCGACGCGAATTTTCAGTTTATTGCTCAATTATTTCTTTCTAATATACATGTAATGTATAAAATTAACATTTATCTCTACATTTACCTGCAAAAACAACAAAGCCATGGATGTTGCGATGTCTCATCTGTGCATATGCGCCGTCTGATCAGAACATATGATGTCCGCCATTCAGTCACTAGGGAATCCTTTCTCGATTACCGACATGATATGGGTCGCCGATTGTACATTTATTGCAGATATTGTAAGGTCCGTTTTTTTCAGCAGGTGGTCCAAGTACAGCTGTAAGCGGGACGATGTCGTGAACATTCTACATTTCTGTTGTCTGAATATGAAAAGCTTAAATCTGAATGCACACTGACGTGTGTGTCATGTTAATATAAGACATAGATACGATAGGTTGATATTTCAAGGCAACACATGTTGGAGACATTAGTATCATGGACCGTAATATGCACCACTTGAGCATATTTTTTGCAAAATGACCCCTTTTCTGCATTAGTGGAAGTCTCAAACTTAACATGAAACAGTTCATTTCAGTTACTTAGGGGGTTACGTGTTAATCGTCAAAGTTTGTAGCAGCATTGTCAATGAAAAAATAGCAGTATGGACAAACTTTTAAAAAATCTAATATCATATCCACATGAATCTTCGGAATGTCAAATTCTTGGTGGATCAACTGTGCAGTTGGTCATAGACATGCACAGACGGACGGATGGATTGACGCATCCACACATGCACAACGTGTGATTACTGGCATTTAGCTCATTTAATTTATGAAGTATCTCCCCTGTGTATCACAGTCTATTATAGTACACATATCAAGTAAAATAAAATACAAAGTCGTCGGATTTTGATCAAATACAATAGTGTGTATTGTGATAATATAAATAGAAAATTTGCATTATGGAAAGCAAAAAAAAGGCCGTAACCAGGAAGCCAAAAACGAGGAGGCAGTGGTCATGCCCACCCACCACCCCCCCCCCCCCCCTCCACCCACACACGGAAAGAAAATTACGATTATTTATTATAAAATCTAAAAAATATTTGCAAATAGAGCAGATTCTGATGACACGGCTCGTTACGAGTTGGCTCACATGTGTCTACACGGTTTTGTTGAAACTTTCGAATTAACTCGGGTTACCACATCTTTGACACACTTCCTGGTGTTGTTTCTGTATTAACACAACTAGTGTGCAAGGTATGTGCATGAGGATGTGATAAATAAGTTGGATCACGGTTTTGTATGAATAATATCGTCTAGCATTACAGGATCCGGATCGATACGGATAACAAAACGTCTGATCGAATATCAACATGAATAATGGATAAAACTATTTTTAGTTGAAATTAACATGAAAATAAGAAAAACACACTACACTTAGTTTCACGACCATTACTATTTGAAAAGCATACTAAAGGGTTTGAATAAATGCTGTTTATATCTGAAGTAACCTAATATGTTATACCTGAAGTAGCTTAAAGGTACATGCCCACTCAGTAGGCACAGCATATGTTACTTGCATCAGAGACATCATCTGACACATTTTCTGGCAAAATAAACATTCATTCACCGTTATTCCACGTATTGATTGGCATTATTATTCATTTTATATTAGCCGTAAATTTACACACTGATATCAGGGGCGATAACCGTGTTTCCTTAAAATGTTAACGGAAATTACTATTTATTCTCTGTATGCTATTTATTGTATACCCCGGACTCCGTCGGGGGATACTATGGATTTGACAGCGCGCCGCGTCCGCGGTCCGCGGTCCGCGGTCCGCCGCAGACACTTCTTGTCCGGAGCATAACTCGAACACCCTTTGGAATATTTTCATGAAACTTCACACATGCATAGACCACGACCCGAAGGTGTGTCGCGCACAAGAATGACAACTCTTGCATATCTAATTTTTGAGTTATCTCCCTTTTTTGTTTCTCGCACTGATTTCGTGTCCGGAGCATAACTCCACCACCCTTTCGAATATTTTCATGAAACTTCACACATGCATAGACCACGACCCAAAGGTGTGTCGCGCACAAGAATGACAACTCTTGCATAGCTAATTTTTGAGTTATCTCCCTTTTTTGTTTCGCGCACTGATTTCGTGTCCGGAGCATAACTCCACCACCCTTTCGAATATTTTCATGAAACTTCACACATGCATAGACCACGACCCAAAGGTGTGTCGCGCACAAGAATGACAACTCTTGCGTAGCTAATTTTTGAGTTATCTCCCTTTTTTGTTTCGTGCACTGATTGACCATAACTCGACCACCCTTTGGAATATTTTTATGAAACTTAACACATTCAATTAGACCACGAACCGAAGGTGTGTCGTGCACAAGAATGACAACTCTTGCAAAGCTAATTTTTGAGTTATCTCCCTTTTTTGTTTTCGCTCACTGATTTCCTGTCCGGAGCATAACTCGACCACCCTTTGGAATATTTTCATGAAACTTCACACATGCATAGACCACGACCGACCCCGGTGGTGTGTCGCGCACAAGAATGACAACTCTTGCATAGCTAATTTTTCAGTTATCTCCCTTTTTTGTTTTGCGCACTCTACAAACTGGACAATAATGCATGAAGACCTGTTTTCTCGTCTGCTCTGTACACCTTTTCTCGTGTGCTCTGTACACCTTACCTGTAGAGAGAACAATAGAAACTGGGAGAACCATGTGCTAGCATGGGCTAGCATGGGCTAGCATGTGCAGATGTCCAGTGCTTGACCACTGTTGACCAGGTAATTTATACAGGTAAATTACTACATTGGGTACTGTGTTGAAAATATGTGGCATTATGTGGACCTGTGCAGATATATGTATATAAATATAGGACTATTAAAAAAAAATCTGGTCTCCAATAGCAAGCATTATTATTTTTAAACTTTTTTTTTCCATTTTTTTTTCTTCATTTTTTTTTTTTCATTTTTTTTTTCAAATTATTTTTCAATTTTTGTCCAGTAACATAAGGTCGTAAGTGCTATATACAGACTATTCACCTGTGCATGTGCTAGCATGTGCAACTGACCACTGACCACTTACAGGTAATTTATACAGGTAAATGATTATATTACATTTCCGTAAACTGTGTTGAAAATATTGTGGCATATGTGGACCTGTGCAGATATATGTAGATAAATATAGGACTATTAAAAAAAATTCTGGGCTCCAGTAGCAAGCATTATTATTTTTAATTTTTAAACTTTTTTGTTATAATTTGTTATTCTATGGTTCACTAGTCAATAATTGTATAATATGTTCGGGCCAGTGAAAATTGCTTTCGGGCCCAGGCTCGAGGTCAAGGCGGGACAAGGCGAGACATCTGATTCCGCGGAATTCTTGTTTACTTATCTCCCTTTGTTGTTTCGTGCTCTGATTTTGTATCCAGAGCATAACTCGAACACGCATATACGCATTGCTCTAATGGTCCTCTACCGCCCTGTGCCAAATCCACGTTCGTTCTGCCCCCGTCAAGCCCAGGGTCAAGGTCACATACTTAGTGCTTCAAAAACATTAACGCTTGGGTAAATATCTTATTCTTTCTGTTTTCTTTCATGGATCATGGATCATCTTCATATTTCATATACGCATTGCTCTAATGGTCCTCTACCGCCCTGTGCTAAATCCACGTTTGTCCTGCCCCACCAATCCCAGGGTCAAGGTCACATACTTGGTGCTTCAAAAATAAAAACTTTAACGCTCAGGTAAATATCTTATAATTTTTATTTCCATTCACGGATCAACTTCATATTTCATATACGCGTTACTCTAATGGTCGTCTACCGCCCTGTGCCAAATCCACGTTCGTCCTGCCCCCGCCAAGCCAGGGTCAAGGTCACATACTTAGTGCTTCAAAAACTTTAACGCTCGGGTAAATATCTTATAATTTCTGTTTTTCTTTCATGGATCATCTTCATATTTCATATACGCATTGCTCTAAATGGTCCTCTAACCCGCCCTGTGCCAAATCCACGTTCGTCCTACCCCCGCCAAGCCCAGGGTCAAGGTTAAGCTCAGCTACCAATTTCAGTAAAAGAAAATTTTGACTTGCAATTTGGCCTCATTTATTATCAAAGCGATATGTGGGACATCCGTGTTCTATGAACACATTTTCTAGTTTATTAAACTTCACACATGCATAGAAGACGACCCAAAGGTGTGTCTCACGTAAGAATGACAACTCTTGCGTCGTTAATTTCTTAGTTACATATCTCCCTTTGTTGTTTCGTGCACTGCTTTCGTGTCTGGAGCATAACTCGAACACCCTTTGGAATATTTTCATGAAACTTCACACATGCATAGACCACGACCCTAAAGGTGTGTCCCGCAAGAATGACAACTCTTGCATCACTAATTCTTTAGTTATCTCCCTTTGTTTTTCCGTCACTGATTTTGTCTCCGGAGCATATTATGACAACTGTGTAGTCTAACTCGAGCCAATATTGAAGCGCATCGTAAATAAATCGGATATTGAATCGGATATTTAATCAGATACAATACCGAATCTACCTAGCGTGGATGCCGCCATTTTGCTTTGAATCACGTCACTGGATTTGTGACACATGGCGAGGGAATGACGTCAAAACATGACGTCACGCACGTTCAAGCAATTACGTTTAGTATGCGGTATAAATTAAATACATGATTAGTGCCGTAGAATATAAAATATATTTGGTTTCGCCTTTACAACTTTATAGGGGCTCGCTAAAGCTCGCCCCAATAAAGCTGCCTAAGGCTCAACCGAATATATTAAATATTATTTTTTTATATTCGACGGCACTAAGCATGTATTTACTATATATATTGTAACGTCGTTTGACGTGGCTTTTACGTGACGTCTCATTTGCTCAAACGACCTGAATAGTGGTGTTGTATAAAATATAATATCTTAATGAACATTGCAGATATCATGATCAAATAAAAAGCATTCAATGCATCATACAAATACCATTGTCATCGTAACCAAATGTTAATTTGACCAAGAATTTCCCGAAGACAGGTTTTCTTGCGACACGGCTCATATAAACAACATCAGACGACAATTGTTGTGAGTAGCGGTGTTAAGGGTTAATGCATTCAAAATTACGTAATAGTCAGAGTTCACATATCAAATTTTGTATAAAAAAATATACACACAAGTGGGATAAATTTTAACCACTATGCGTATACTTTCTTTATACCATATTTAAGCCATTTGTATACTGGATTATTGTTTTGGCTAATGCTGATGTCGTTAAGGATCGACGCCAGCATACATGCACTGCAATGCTTACGTAAATGCACGCAACGCTGTTATACCAGCCGTAAATGTATTTTAATTTTTGAAAAATGTTGTTCATTTATATCTGATATGTGATGTTTGGTTTATTAAAATGCGTTCATAACTATTGGTTAATCGATTTTGGTCTACTTTTGAGATTCTTACGCGGACAAATGTGATATCTCATTAAAAATGTGTACAACATTTACGATATCTGTAAATGACGTCGAAAGTTGACGAAATTTTCATAGGAAATGCGGAATGTCTGTAAATATATTTCATCAAAATCGCAATTCTTAGGTGCAAAATCACATGGCATGTCTCGTATATGGCAGACATGGGGTTATTACGTGTACAGCCTGATTACGTGGTTACAACAACAACAACGTCGCCCACTCCAAAGTAAGTATTATTTGATATTTGCCTTAATATGCAACGGATTTTGTTGAAATACGGCGCAGCAAATGCGTCTTCATGAGCTGCATTTGTTGGTCCAGGGGATTTCGGCACAGACTTATGTCGTTTTTGCGAAGAATCGATTTCCGTGTCGGTAAGACACGGAAATCGATTCTTCGCAATAACGACAGAAGTTTGGGCGAAAATACAGAGACCACCAAATGCAACTTAACAAGACGCATTTGATGAGCCATATTTCATCAAAATCCGTTACGTAATAAGGACACTATAAAAGAATACGTACTTTGAATCAGTACTTGCTGTTTTTGTTAGTACCACGTGATCATACACCTTGGGAATGAAATAAGGCAAGTATTTGTGTCTGTATATGCTCGTAGACGCCACAAGGGTTCCGCGACAGCGACTTTAAGCAGTACTGGATGCCTGACAGAAGCTGTAAGGAATGTTATGACTGCGGCGACAAGTTCACGACCTTCCGCCGCCGACACCACTGTCGTATATGTGGACAAATCTTCTGCAATGTCTGCTGTAGCCAGGAGTTGCCCGGGAAAATAATTGGCTATAAAGGTACATGTGTATTGCATAAAATGGGCTTTCACAGTGTAATAACTCGCACCCGGGGCCAAGTGATCTATTGTCTGTTCCACGTTTTTCTGCCGACAAACTTTTGACTATTAAACACATTAAATCTAAAAAATATTTAAATTTAACTACCTTTACACCAATATCAAAAAAGTCACCCTCCCCAAAAAAATTTGTTTGATGAAATTCCATCAAATATTGATTTTATAGCGAAAAAACGATTTTCCTATGGGAATTTAACATGGCCCGTCATGGGGGAAAAAAGAGGAGGAAGCAGTGGGGGAGGAGTCAAAAAACGAAAAAAAATGGAAATTGACTCTGAAACCTGGCTAGATATCTTGGAAATGATGTAACTAAGAAAACAAAAGTTAGATTTTGAAAATCGGGCCACAAATAAAAAAATATTTAAAAAAAATTCTATTTTTAGCCCCCATGACATGTTAAATTCCCATAGGAAAATCATTTTTTTGGCAATAAAATCAGTATTTGATGGAATTTCATAAAAAAAATTAAAATAGGGAGGGTTACTTTTTTTGTTATTGACAAACTACTTACATTTAAATATATTTTAGATTTAATGTGTTTAATAGTAACACCTTTCATTTTTCAATAACTTCCGAACTTGTAATTTTGCTAATATTTGGCCACAATGTGTGTCTAGGGATGGTGCTTTGTGTACGACCCATGTCCGACCACTCAAGGTCAAGGTCACTGAATTCTTATGTTCACCTTGTTTGTAAGGCAAACATTTTTAATATATATATATTAATTATCAAGGTTGTCGGCGAGGGATTAACGTTAATCGTTAGTGATAACAATGCCCGTGTTCCCGTCTGTATCTTACATTACTGTTGAATGGACATAAAACATGAATGAATCAATCTTTGAGCATCAGGTTCAAATACATGTTCATAAAGTTTCATAATCCTGGCCCTTGTTCCACGCAGTATTAGTGTCTGGAAGATCAACAGTATATATACCACTATACAGATAAAATGATTTAGTAATATTTATTTTACTGATAGTGACTCGCGGCACAGGTGGAATACTCGGACCTGTGACACAAAGAAAACGACCATTACAAAAAAAATCCATTACCCCACCCACTTGGTCTCATACAGTACTATCTTCTATTCTTAATAGAAGATAGTACTGTATGAGACCAAGTGGGTGGGGTAATATATTTTTTTGTAATGGTCATTTTCTTTGTGTCACAGGTCCGAGTATTCCACCTGTGACGTGCGGTGGTATCGGGCTATTTTCATATGCAAATGAGGCATGATAATTTTAATTATTTATACTAATTAAATACGTCACCTGAAAATATAGTAATGTCCGTTAACATTAAGGAAACATGGTTATCGCCCCTGATATCGATGTGGAAATTTACGTCTGATATAAAATGTTTAATAATGCCAATCAATATGTGGGGTAATGGTGAATGGCTGTTTCTGGAATGTAAACTTTCACTTTCAGGCAGTATCCGGGTGTGTACATACTGCTCCCAGGTGGTACAGCGCTACGCCCTGAAGTCTGACCCCTCGGCCGACCCCCGCGTCACCACCGAGGTGCTACATAAGGCCTACCTCGAGTCAGACGGGGTCACGTCGCCCGAACAAGGGGTCAAAGGTCAGCGAAGGTCAACATTGGACCTACAGCCAGGCTCGAGGTAATGACATTTAGTCAATGGCAGCCGGCTAATTATTTGTTTTCAGAGTTTCCTTATTCCTGAGTTCATTCAAGTTCTTAATGTGGCTGTGACTGGATAAATGGGGTTTATGGGATTTGCGACCAGTGTAGATCCAGATCAGCCTGTGCATCCGCACAGTCTGATCAGGATCTGCACTGTTCACCATTGATTCAATGAATCGCTGTCTTGCTGCTAAGAAGCAGTATAGATCATTATCAGGCTACAGCAGTGTGCTATTTAATCAGGAGCTACACTGGTCACACATCCCATAAGCCCCATTTCTCCAGTCACGGCCACATATTTGATGGTCAGTTGTTTGGCCATTTGCAGTTAAGTGTCACAGGACAAGAGGTGCTTACCCAGCTTGAATCGGACACCTCTGGTTTACTGTACACGTACAGACTGAGGTAGCACAGATACACACCTCAACATAGTCACTTAGATAACCCAAAATGACAAAGTCCCCCGCCAAATTGAAATGCATCAACAGTGATCATATTTGGCTGTTTTTTTCCTTATACAAACCTTGCAGCTGTTGAATTGGCGAAAGCTGGGCGGTGGCGACATCCACAATGTTAAGTTTTTCCGTTAGTCTGTTTCACTCTCAATTTTAATGTTAATTTTTCGTGTTTAAGTCTTTATGCAAACCTGGCTTTTGTGGCTTAGCCTTGCTTCTTGTTAGAATATGTTTGATTAAATAACAGTCACCCTCTTTGAGCACCAAATGTCACAGGATGAGAATAATAGCATCGCACCCGGGACCTCTGTTTATGGTACCATCATTTTACTGAGCTAACCAGGCACAGATTCACACTTTTTCCCCATAGCGAGTTCCATATCCATCATAACACAAGTCCTAGTTTCATGCGGATATCCATTCACAGGTATCTAAATTGACAAACATTTTTTTTCCATTTTCTTCATTTCTCAATGAAAGTATATGTTGTTACCACTCAGTTGAACCGTCTCTATGAGACGGTTCAACTGAGTGGTAACAACATATACTTTTGATGAGAAATACATGCACTAAAAACTTTTTTTCTACTGGGAAACTAGTTACCTTTTGACATATAATGGGTTAATTGTGTCGTGTCCATTGTAGATCACCCGGTGGGTCAGAACAAGCCGTGTCTGACGGAACAGCGCCATTCGATCTCACGCCCCAATCTGAATTCCTCAACCTGGGAAGTTTTACGTCGGAGAGACGACTTCTGATTCAGGTATGCAAGTTGGTTGCTGGCTGGGAAAATGTTTCTTACAATCTAGGCAATTTAACCCTTAGAATGCTGGAAACAAAAATTGTCGTCTGCTGTTGTTTTATAATTTGTCCTCTTTCTCAACATTAACATGGTTTGACAGCACTTATGTCCTGTCAAAGCATGTTTTTGTTGAAAAAAAAAAGGAAAATATATAATAAAGACGATAAAATTTAATTCAGCATTGTAAGGGTTAGAGAACAAAAGATGGCTGTACGATAATCAGATTTGTGATCAATGTGACAAGCGTGTAGATCAAGAACACTGTACTGAAAACTGAAAATGTTTTCTTAGTATTTCCATCCCACAGGTCATTGTATGACACTTAAAGCCGAGGCCCCATATATGACCTTGTAAATGTAAATGCTTTGATTTAACGACGGCACTAGCTCGATGACCTTGCATGTCGGGACCAACTATTTAAGTTTCCATCCGATAGGACTAGGCTAGCACGAAGTTGTCCAAGGACACGCCGAATCAACCATTCGCAGCGGTGGAGGTGGGAATCGAACCCGGGATCTCCCGATCCGCAGTCTGACGTTAACTGTTACTGCCATATTAACCCTTGGAATGCGGGAACATCTGCTGTTGTTCCATAGTTTGACTTTTCTCTCAGTAAAAACATGATTTGACAGAATTTTAGAATCATTTCCAATGGAAATGATTTTAAATTGCTGCCAAATCATAATTTTGATGAGAAAAATGGAAAATAAAAGTAAAAAGCAGACGACAAAATTTAATTCAGCATTGTAAGTGTTAAACCCCTTCACCTTTCATGTTAAGTCTATTATTAATATGTGGCTGTGGCTGGAGAAATGGGGCTTATGGCCAATGCGACCAGTGTAGACCCAGACCAGCCAGCGCATCAGTCTGATCAGGACCCGCATTGTTTGCTGTTCAGTCAATGAAACACCAGTAATACTTCTAACTTATAGTTTTGATCATTATCAGGCCTCAGGGGTGCGCTAGATCAGAAGTTTGAATATCCACAAATGTCATAAGCCCCATTTCTCCAGTCACAGCCACATATAAGACAAGCCGTGTGATTGTGTACTTCGTAAGGTGTGCGATATGTCATGAAAAATATTTACAAAATTTACGATATTCTACATAAATGACGTCAAAAATTGATAATAGAATTCCGCATTTGCTATGAAAGTTTCATCATCGATGTCATTTACAGAAAATATCACAGTTCTGTAAATATTTTTT